>CAKNXH010001539.1:0-14973 GCA_932178445.1 Andricus quercusramuli | reverse complement strand
AGATTCTTTAGATTTAGATTTGTTTAGATTTAGAATTAATTTTTTTAGATTCACCTATTTGGTTGAATATTTAGTTTTTTCATTGAAAATTAATTTTTTGTTGTTAGCAATAATTTGTCTTATCTGAACATTCAACTTATTTATTTTTGGTTGTGAGGTTATCCTTTTGAAGCTGAAAATTCAACTATTTAATAATATTTAATGGAAGGTTAATTTTATTTGTTGAAAACTATTTTTTTTCGCAGAAAATTAATCTTGTTTGTTGAAAATTCATCTTTTTGGTTAAGGATTAAACTTTTCGTTGAAAATTTGTCTTTCAGCTAGAATTTTATTGGTTGAAAATTTATTTTTTGTTGAAAATTAAATTTTGAAACTGAAAGTTCAATGATTCCATTTTTGGTTTCAAAATGTATTTCCTAATTGAAAATTCAACTGTTTGGGTGAAAATTCACCTTTGTTTATTAAAAACTTCTCTATTTTGTTTCAGGGTTGACCATTTTTTTTAAATTAGAAAAGGAGAAAAGTAATATTTTTTGGTTGAAAATGAAATAGTTTATTTGAAACTCAACTGTCTTCTTGAAAAATCGCCTTTTTAGTTTAAAAATTCAACTGTTTTTGTGTAATTGTTTACCTTTTGTGCTTAAAAATTCACTCATTTGGCTGAGAATACATTTTTTTAGGTTGAAAATTTAACTATTTTGATACAGACATCTTTTTTTGGTAAAAAATTCAACTGCCTTATTGAAAATTCGTCCTTTTAGATTAACAAATCATCTCCTATGGTTGAAATGTTATCTTTCTTGGTTGGAAATTAACTTTTTTGTTGCAAATGTATACTTTTGGTTGAAAATTCAACCGAATGGTTAAATATTATTCTTTTTTTATGAAAATTCAAACTTTTTGATTAAAAATCATATTTTTGGGCAGAAAATTTAACTTTTCTGTAGATAATCTATCTTTTTACCTTCAAAATTCAACACTCTTTTTGAAAATTGATGTATTGTGTTGAAAGTTTAACTGTTTTGTTTAAAAACACCTTTTATTGTATTAAAATGCAACTGCTTCTTTAAAACTTAAAATACTTTAAAAATTAATTCTTGTTAGATTCACCTCTTTGGTTGAAAATTCGACCTCTCTGTTGAAAATCCGTTTTTTTAAATTGAAAATTAAATTTTCAAACGGAAAATTCAACGATTTCATTATTAATTTAAAAATATATTTTATAGATAAAAATTCAACTTTCTGGTTTAAAACTTATATAGTTCTTTAAAGAGTCAACTATTTTGTTAAAAATTGAAAAAAATTTTCCTTTTGGATTAAAAATTCATCCCTCACGGTAAAAAAGGTCCTCTTGCTTCATTAAAAACAAACTTTTTTGTTGAAAATTCGACTGCTTTCGGAAAATTCGTCTTTTTAGCTTGACTGTTTACCTTTTGGTTGATAGTTCAGTTATTTTGTTGGAAATTCTTTTTTTTCAAGTTGAATTGTTTGGCACTTAATGAAACTGTTCGGTAAAAAATGAATTTGTTTTCACTAAAAATTCGCCTTTCTTTGTTGAAAATTCATCTCTTTTTGGCAGAAAAGCTTTTTTGGTTGAAAATGCAACATATCTCGATTTCAAATCTCAGGAATTGAAAGTATTTTTTATTGAAGTCGAAACGATATTTACGCTCATTTTATTAAAAATAATTTGTTCCCCTATTTTCGTTAAAAAAATCACTTTAGTGCTTCCTCGTAGATGGAGGTTTGTATGTACCTAAATTTTAAAATCTACTTTTTTGACATATTTTGATAGAATTCGACCCCAGGAGTTTGAAAATACAATTTCAAAAAATGTCAGCGTATGTGTATGTTTGTGTATGTGTAAGTTTTTCTGTTCACTATATTTTGAAAAGTAAAGAAGATGATTTAAACGAGCTGTAGCCTCGATGGATATTCAGGTCTAGTAGGATTTGGAGCTAGATCCGCGATCCAAAAGTAGTTTTTTTAGTTTAGAGACAAAAAAAATTTTTCATTTGGTTCATATAGAATAAAACTGTTTTAATTTTCAAAATACAGCAATAAGATTTCTATTATATTTGTTCGCGTCTTCGAGACGCTAGACGTATGGTTACAACTTTTGTGACCTACCAGTGACGATTCATGAAGTTTGAAAAAAATGGTTTATTGTGTTGAGTAAAAATGTTTGATATTCAAATTACAACAAAACGATATCCAGCAAATTTGTTCGCGTCTTTGAGATGCATCGATCGACCTGTTGTTGAGATTTTTATGATTCATCAGTATCGATTTATGATGTTTCAAAAAAATGGCTTATTCTGTTTATATGAGAAAAACTTTTTTGATATTTAAAATACGACAATGCTCTTTGTGGTTTATTTTTTTGCATCTTTGAAACACATTGATTGACCTATTGTTGAACCTTTTATGATCCACCAGTACCGATTTATGAAGTGCTAAAAAAATTGGTGTATTCTGTTCACATGAGAACAACATTCTTCATATTAGGAATACTACAGTAAAGTAATGTATCTACTGTCTCTCATGTATCTGATATGTTTGTCCGCATCTTCGAGACTCGCCAAATGACCTATGAATAAACCTTCTATTACCTCTTATCATCTAGCAATACCGATGCATAAGTTTGAAAACAATGTATTGTTTATCTTGTTGATATGAGCAAAACTTGTTAATATTGGGAATACTATGGTAATGTATAGGATATATTTGTTTGCGTCTTCAGGACGCGAACATTTTCCTTTTGTTTGGAACATAATACTAGCGTATAATCATGAGGAAGCGAAATGACCATTAAAATGAGCACGAATAAATACACTCATTGCAAATATATCCACAATACTTCGCAGCAGTATTCTACTTTGAAAACAATGCCACACTCATCTCATTTGCAACTAAAAATGAATACACGAGGATCGATCGTCCAGTTTCTAAAATAAGCAATTCCTACGTCCATCCTTTTTCTCATCTAAGACGATTTGCGTCATTTTCTGAGCCGCGTGACATTATTGTGATGCACCAGGTAGGATTCGCGAAAGCGCTTCGATTCTCTCGTGATAAATCGTGGATTCGTACAATACAATCATCTAAGGTGAGGCGGAACCGGCACGGTGTTTAGGGGGTGGGTGGGTGGGAGGGGGAGGAAGTAAGTAAGGGGAAATGAGAAGTTAGGTGGAGAATGAGGAGGAGGTTGTGGAGAAAGGGGAGAAAGGGTAGAGAGATCAAGCTGGGCTTAAGTTTAAACGAAAAGCAGTTAGGCCTGTCACGTGTTGCGGTTTTGTGTGGCGTCGGGCGTTGCGGACCTGGAAATTGATGCGCAGTGGATGCGAAGCCGCGAATAGATCCCCGAGAAAGAGAAGCGGTGGGATCAAACCACCGGTGTGTCCAATTTTTTCAAGCGACGAGAAACTTGTCGCATCGTTGTGCAAATGACAGAAATTTTGTCGAGATTTATTGCTTTTCTTCCTTTTAAGGAGCTGCGAGACAAGCTTCTGAATAGAAGATTGTCTCTGACAGAAGCTTTTATCTTATTTTTAGGACAGTCTAACGTCTATGTTTAGGCTTCAGCTATATTTCTATCTGGTACTATAATAATTTATTAATCGCCAATGAATGGTTCATTTTTAGTATGAAGGATATTTATTTTTAGTTTTTTGATTTTTATATAGGGTATCGAGAGTTTCACAAAAAAAATCCCTTTTTTAGAGTGTGAAAATACTTTCCACGAAACATGATAAAAATGGTAGATCTAGTGGAACTGAAGAAATACAAAATTTCTCATACGCCCCCAAAATCTGATTTTATGGTCAAAAACCCGTTTTTCGGTGATTGTTCATCTTATCACAGTGAAAAGTCCCGACGATTCAATCGAAAATATTACAGAGTTTCATATATTTTGAATTTAAACAACAATTTAATGACTTTTTCAATACCCAAAATTTTCTGCTGTTGATATAATCAAAGCGAGTTCAATTCCATATGTAATGAGCTTTTTTCATTACAGTTGGTTAAATTTGATTAGGTTATCAAAGTTAGAAAAAGAAGCTTCAACTTTAATAAAAATAGTTGCATTTTCAACGTAATAATTGTATTTTTTACAAGATATTTTAATTTTTAACCAGCAAAGGTGAATTTTAAATATCAAAGGACGAATTTTCTTTACAAATAGACGAATGCTCAAGAAAGCAGTTCAATTTTCAACGAAAAAATATGACTTTTCAAAAAAATACCGGCATTTTCAATAAAATAGTTGAATGTAAAACCAAATACTGGCATTTTCTACCTACGAAAATGAATTTTCAACCGAATAGTCGAATTTTGAAACAAAAAATATCAAAATTCATCCAGAAATAGTTAAATTTTTAACAACAACAACAAAAATTCGCAAAAAAAAAAATTAATATTTAAACGGAAAAGAGATTTTTCGACAAAATGGTTAAATTCTTAACCATAGAGTTGAATTTTCAAGAAAAATAATACATTTTCGACAAAATTGTTAAATTTTCAACCAGATGGATGATTTTTCAAACTAAAGAGACGAATTCTTGACCAAAAAGACGAATTTTCAAATGAGAAAAGTAATTTTTTATCATGAAAGACAACTTTTTAATGAAATGCATATATTTTTAAATAAATATTAGAATTTTCCATTAGAATCTGCAATCAAAAAAATAAATTTTCAACAAAGTACGTAAGCTTCTAACAAAAAAGAAAATTGTCAACCCAGAGGACGAATTTTCTACAGAAAATTACAATTTCTAACCCAAAGCATGAATCTTCAGACAACAAAAATTAATCTTCAATGAGTTTTCAGTAGAATTGTTGAATTCGTAATCAAATAATAAAATCCTTAACTAAAAGTGTGATCTTCCGGATGAAGCAACTGGAAAAAGGAATAAAAATATAGGGATATAAACTTTATTTTCAAGATTTTTTTACTCACCCCAATTGCTGATGTTCCCCGACCAATAATATTCAAATACCAGAACCTCAATCTTGCATTATTTTCAACAGAAAATATTATCTGCATACAATCACAAATTCTGAATTAAAATTAAAAAAATCTAAGCCTGACTTTCCCGGGTCAATTAAATTCTCTGATTTTTTTCGCAGAATTAAACTTACTTTCAATATATTGACAGGAAAAAAATTATTAGACAAAATTTCGAAAGATTTGGAAGAATTTATATAAGGAATTTTCAATATATTTCGATAAATTGAAGGTCTTCCGAAGGATTTAAAATATTTGAGGAGTTTTCAAATGATTTTCAAGGGGGTTTGAATGGATTTCCTTAACTTGAAGATATTTAAAAAGAATTGCGGTATTTTTAATGTTTCCAAGGAATTTTTAGCAAGTTAAAAATTGCAAGAAATTTCGTTGCCTTAAGGCGCTGTGCCCTAACAGCCTACCCGTCTAACTGCGTCATGACGTTGCGACAGTTCATTCAAAGCAAGATGGCTGTTTGGATTACTTCGTGCGATCAAAGAAGATCAGTGAATATCAATTTATTTAAATCAAAAATGTTATACCACGGTTAAAAATAAATTATTTACTATGAGATTTCCTGTCAATATTTAATTAAAAATCAAATTTCTTTTGAATTGGTAGCGTTGTCGTAGCTATCCAGTAGTTTCTACGATTTGACAAAGAAAACAAAGAAGTGTTGGATACGCAGAGAGAGAGAGAGAGAGAGAAAGTATGATCGTTTCGACACGCAAAGTGTGACCTATTATTGGAACACAATCGGATCATCTCTGTCTATCTCACATGGAAGAAAGAGAGGTTTGATTGACTCCAAGCATCGGAGTCCCACTGTAGCGTTTTGTATTTACATGAAAAACTGTCAAGTGTTGACGTAAAGTTTATGAAAACCGTGTTTTTCACGGAAAGTTAATTTAATATTCATGAAACTAATTTTCTGTTGAGTAGCTTATTCATCGATCTGGTTATGAAACTGCGTCGCATGCATTATGCGATTACGCAGAAGTGCGTGCTTCCCACTTGAACTATTTTGCGAGGTGTTTTGGTGAAACAAGTAATGTGCTTTTGGATGCTGCTGTCTTCTAATAGTTTAATCAAGTGAGCGACAAAGTATCTGGACCGATTATTCAAGAAAAAGCTCTCCTTTTAAACGAGACGCTTAACGGCCCGCCAACGTTTTGAGTACGTAAGCAGGAAACACAGTTATTTCAAAGTGTAAAAGCAAACATTCTTCCACATTTCTGTTAAATGTTTAGTTTATCCTTGTATTCGTGTTGGAGGAAAAAAATTTCAAATATTTTTGACCACGCAATAAAATCCACTGGAGACGGGTTCATACGCCCCTGACTGTTTACGTTCAGAGTGAACATAACTCCGGGGAGTTAGGTCCAAGGTCAGCCCCAAAACCGATCATATCTTCAGAGTTCACTGTATTTAAAACCATTTTTATGTGTTTTTATAGAATGTCCTAGAATGTTGGATGATATGGAACGACTTTGTACGGCTGATAATGTTTTAGAGTATTTAAAAAGATTCCATGAGATTTTAAAAGGTTTATAACGGACTTCATCAGATTTTCAGGATTTTAGGAAATTTAATATAACTAGAACATTGTGCCTGCTACGTGCGCACTAATTACCCTTTCTTCTGCAGAAAATCTTATATGTTTTCAAAACGTTTTATATGATTTACAGAAGTTTCTTTATTATAGCAAGAAAATTCTACTAAATTTAAAATGAAGGACACCATTTTTTCACATAACGTATAATTTCTTAAAATTAGCAGATTATTTTTTTATCAACAAAATGTGTCTCGCACCGCGTGGAAGTATCAGTCACCGTACTTTCAACATTTTTTTAACATTCAAAGAACATGAACTATTTGACTATTTGAATTTGATACGAATTCCATTTACCATGTTTTCTGAACATATTTGTTACATAAATGCATTGAATTATTTTATTTACATATAAAGATTTTATTTTTAGAGTTCAAAAGTGAGGAAAATGTTACATTTATGTGTATGATGAAACTGAGAAAAATTCAAGATCTATAATTTATTATTTTATTTATTTAAGACAGGCGCATACTACAGTTGACACTTTAGACGAAAACTTTTTTTCCGTTCAAAATTCGAATATTTTGTTGGCCGTGATCCTTGACGTAGTGTCAAAAATTTAATTTATACAGACATAAACTTCAACATTTTTTTGCTCTGAAGAATGTAAGGAATTGATTCCATTTATACTTCATGTAATTATAATGGCCGTATCGAGGATTACCGAAATTCTGTAAGCGTAGAAAAAATATTTTCGGTATCCCAAGACGTTTCGAATTAAGAAACCGTAATTATATTTTGCACATAAAAAATGTTCATCCACCGAAATTTTCGTTTGGAGAAACTAAGAATTGTTATTTGAAATTTGTTTTCAAGATAAAATAAAAATTATATGTTTAATTAATATCATTGAAGTGTCCCATCTCACACAAACTTTAATAGTTTTAGTTTTTAATTTTTCTTCATACGTTCCATACTTTAACATAAATAATATTCTTAAACCAGGCAGAAAAATTGTATATAGTTCATTCATAGTAAGAGAATTATTCTTATTTATTTTATGCAAAAAAATATGAAACAAATGAAAATTATATATAATATTTCCCACTAAGAATAATTTTTTTCCGCCTAGGAAGGTTAGCAGCATGCAAATATACATTTATATTTTACTATATTTTGCTACAGACAAGAAATATCTCAGTGAAAGTAATAACTATTTTTATGTGATAACATGAGTTTCAGGATAATAAAAGTATTCATTTTTAGGCTTAATTTAAAAAGAAACACTGAAAACTATCATTAAATGTATTCAATGTTATGACCCCGTGCAGAGATTTCGACAGGGCTCTAGTGGCGCTCCGACGAGTTTTCCCTATCTCTAATCGGGCTGTAGTGAGGAAAACTAGTCGGGCCCCCATCTAGAACGTAACGCTATGGCTATAGGGGCCCCACTAGATTTTCTAGTAGGGTTCTAGTGGGGGTCGCCCGCCTACAACCCCATTTAAGAGAAGGGCCCCTACGGGGCCCCTGCAAGGCCCCTGTGTTTGATTTAGGTTAGCAGCTAGGAGATTCCATCTTCCTTCTCAGTCTTTGGCGTTGAGAAGAATATTTTTGAATTCCATGAGGAAGACTTTCTCATCGGTATTTTGGCCCATTGAATCTTTACGTGTGTTGGAATTAGCAGCTGAAATAATAATAGTACACTAAAATATGCCAATTGCTGAATTATAATTGATTGATTTTCATTTTTATACGTACCCCGAATTTTATAAATTTACTTATTTGACATTTTTTGTATTATAATATAAGAGAATAATATTTTAGTTTGTGTTATTATTAGATTATATTTACTGTTAAATTATTCGTACAAATACAATATATTCAATTATTATTACATTATTTACCTTCGACGTGATCGTCGGAGCGAGCAGCTCCGAAAATCATAACCTCACTCTCATCGCATTCTTGTTCGCTTTTTTGCATTAAGCGGAACTTTTGACTGCGAAAACGTTTCTGCTCTCGCAGGCGCCTTTTCTCTTCCATCGTGGAGAAGAATAATTTTCAAACACAATAAAAAAATGACATAAAGAAATGAAAACACAAAACTTGAAAGCCCTGGCGAAGCACTGAACAGCTGTACTTGACATAACCTCTTTAACTTTAACTGACACATACGTGCCTGATTCCGAACAAAATTTTCAATAATGCCCTAAATCAAGTTTTATGGAAAAAAGCGTTCACATGCATACGAAGAAACACTATTTCTGCTTATTAAGAACGCCAAAACCCTACAAGTTAATACTTTAGGTAATAAGAATAAGATTTTAGGAATTTTCTGGTCGGGGCCCCACTAGATACAGATAGATTCGCCATACCTATACGAAGCATTGAATTCTTCACTAGAACCTGATAGGGCCCCCATCAGTTTTTTCTAGTCTAGATATTCTGATAGGGGCCCCTTCAGAACCCAACTTCAAATAGGGAAAGATGGGGAAATTTCTGCACGGGACTAAGGATGATAAGTTTAATTATTTTTAAACGGTAAAAATACTCGCGCCGATTCAATGAAATCGGCTGCTTCAATCAATAAAAATATGTTTATTCAAAAATATTTATAAACAAAATAATTAAATTTTGTGTAAAAACATCAAATCCGTTGGTAATTTATGAAGAGTTATAGATTCAAATTTTCTTCTTTAAATTCATAAAAAGGCTTGCTATTCCAATGTAAGAATTGACGACAAAAAAATACGGAAGGAGGAAAAAAATTACTCTTCGAAAATAGTTCTAAAAAGTGTGAATAAATATCATGTCAAAATCTAGAACCTTCTGATTATCATGAGAATATGAAACCTATTACTTAAGAAAAAATGAAATAAAATTGCTAGTGAAAAGGACCACCAATTTTGGATAATCAAGAATTTAAATTGTTATTATTACAAATTTTCTGTAATAAAATATAGAAATTATGGAAAAGCTACAAAAACAAAAGAAAAATTGAAGTGAAATTTTTTCCATTTTTAGAGAGAACATTTTGTTAACGTTTATGAGTATCATGGGTAAGATAGGAAAGATTTACCAAAATTCTGTGAGCGTAGAACACAAAAAGTTTCGGTGAACCTATTGATATTTATTCACTTTATTATTTATTTCTCAATTATATGAATTATTTTTTTAATTGTTCAGATTCCCTAATTTTTGAATTTCAGTAATGTTATGAACTGCCGGTAATTTTTCCGTCTAGTCCAGTTTCTTTCTAGTTATTTATACAAACCATTATTATAATATTTAGTTGATATTATAGTCGTTTATTATTTTCCATCCTAAGCATTTTTGAAATCATTATTTAAGAATAAATTAGTCATAGTTAGATTGTTACTAATTCACATTCATCCAAGATTTTGTATGAGAAAGTAAGTTAATAAAAACGTTACCATTTAGTCATTTTACTAATGACTAATAAAAATTCATACTAAAGAAATAAGAAAACACTCTTTTATCAGTTATTTCTTAATTCAGGCGTGCTTCTGGGGATTTTTGACTCAATTGACCAACACGAAAAGTAACTTGATTTTGTCCTTCTTCTTAATAATCTTCAAAAAAAAAACTCTCACAGGTAGCTCCCATTCCTTCTCAATTTTTCCAAATAATGTAGTTCGAAATAATATTTCCCAAAAAAAGCATTCCTCTTCTTTTTAAACCTCTTACATCATAGCGCCTCAAGAAACAGAATCTTGTATTCCAGTAGTCACATCCTTAATAGTCAGCCCTGCCCCCATCTCCAATATAAATTATCCTCCTCACCCTACTAAACCCTGACGATCCACGTGTCAATAGAAAAGCCTCATCACTTCCTCAGATCTATAAGAAATCCGGGAAACGCTGCAGGTCTTTCATTTTTGTGAAGCAAGCGAGTTTACTTCTCGCGACTCTGCGACCGCGGCCGGCCCCCGCGACGCCACGCCTGACTATAGAGGTATGAGTGAAAAGTAGAGGAGCAGAGGGACATTCTCACACAGAGACGCGAGGTAGCAGAGGACTGCTGCAGTAGAGTGTAGAGGACCGGCGACGGACGTGAGGGCGCCAGAGGAAGTAAGTAGAGAAGGTCACACAGAGGCAGACACAGGTGGGCGTGGCGCCTGTCCTGCGCCACTCTGCGCCGCACATCATAGCGCGGGGGCTCTCTCGGTGCCAGCGATATGAAATTATATACAAGGTGGGCCTCCCCCTCGACCCACGGCCCTCTCCCCCCGCCGCCACCCTTTTCAGTCATCCGCACCGCCACCCTGATGTCCCCCCCTCTTTACGAAGTTGCTCCTGTGCCTGTGGCCCCCTCGCCCCTAAAGCGGCACACTCAGCGACTCAGCTTCCTCCGCTTCTTCTGGTCCTCTTATTCTTCTTCTTTCAGGCGCTGCCGCGTATATACGGTTATTCCTGTTGCAGTTGCGCGGCCTTACGGCAGTGGGATAAATAAGAAAAGGCCCCGCTCGTTCGTCACGAGCTGCGGTCGACAGTAAGGACGCCGCCGTCTCATCTCGCGCGGCCAATCAGCCTCGTAATCACTGAGCTGAACGTAAGTTTGTTGGTTGGTAGCATTCATTCTAAGGTTAGTTCGGTTGTTCTTGGCTTCATATTTGGTCCCTGTATTTAATGTAGCAGAGAAGTCCTGTGCAGAGGGTTTGACGGGGTCCGGTGAGACACTAGGGAGTTTGTCCTGGTTCTAAGGGACTGTACTTAAATTACGTAACAGCTCAAGTGGAGGCAGGGGTCGAGGGTCGAGAGATTTTGTTACGATTTGTTACGAAAGGGTGGGAGGTTCTTAATTCATGTACGTAATTTTTAAAAATTCGCAAATGAAACAAATAACTCGTAGTAATTCTACAGAAAGGACAGGAAATCTTGCAAAAGTCAGGGAATTTTTAAACTTTAAATAACTGTCAAGGATGATTAATTAAAAATTTTTAAAATTTCAAGTTGAAACGATTTTATTCCGTTTATAAAAAATTCTATAATGTGAAAAATGTTACAAGATTAAGATTCTTGTATCTGAATGTTAATCGTGAGGGAAAATAAGAAAATGGTATGGGAAAAATTAAGGAATCTTCAAAATGAAATTTTTGCGGTAACCCTGATATAATATTTTTGTTGTAATTTATTTGCCTTTTTTTCTATATTTTTTGTCAGTTACCTGAAGAATATCCTTTCATTTATAATCTTAGTCTTCGGCTGAAAATTCAACAATTTTGCTAAAAGCTTTTCTGGTTGAAAAGTCATCCTTTTTGGTTGAAAATTCAACAGTTTGGATAAAAATGCAATCATTTGGTTGGAAATTTATCTTCTTCGTTTGAAGATTTAACTATCTTCTTTGAAAACTTATTTTAAGCCAATTTGTTAAGAAATAATTTTTTATTGAGGTTTCATATTTTTAGTTAAAATCATCCCTTTGATAGGAAGTTTAACTATTGTGTAGGAAATTCACCTTTTTAAATTGAAAATTCAACTACGTGGGTAAAATGTCAACTACTTTGCTGAATATTTTTTTTAGTGAATATGAATCTCTTTGGTTAAAAGTTAAAATATTTTGTTTTAAATTCGTATATTTTTTATATTATTCGTATATTTTTATTTTTAGAAGAATTGAAAAGTTTTTCAATTCTTCTAAATTGATCCCCCTATAGTTAAGAATAGCCCTTTTTGATAGAGAAATAATAATCATGATCCGAAATTTTGTACTTTTTGGGTAAAAATGCAATAGTTTCCTTGAAACTTATTTTGTTTAATGAAAATTCATATTTTCTGTTTGAAGTATCAGCTATCATACTTTTTTGTATAGAATTCATCTTTTTAGTTTGAAAATTCAATTTTTGTTGTTGAAAATTCAAGTATTTTGTTAAAAACTCATCTTTCATGCCAGAAAAGACATTTTCTTGTTTGAAGTGAATAAATAAATTTTCAAATTCATATCAGAAATATTTTTTTATTTCATTCATAAAAGATCCTATGTTAAAAAAATTACAAGATTAAAATGCGGGTATTTGAATATTGATGGTCAGGGAAAATTAAAAATTGAGTAAGGAAAAATCAGGAAATTTTGAAAAGGAAGTTTCCAGCCACTCCGCGTAATTCTTTCAGCAATAACAAGCAAAACAGGAAAACAAAATCTATCCTCAAGTCTTTTCCATGTTTTTAACAAAGTCAAACATAACTTCAAATGTAGTAATTAATAGACATTTTTATCTGTATGAGAATCATCCATCAAGCATGAAATCTACAGAATCACATGCAATTTTACATAAATTTACATTATGTTATTGTTATTAGCACTCACCTTATTGAAAGTAGGCCCAAAATTAGTCTTTAAGGTATATATTGCTTAATTTATGGTCTACGTACATCTTTCATGAATATGTCATGTATATGTATAAATATTTATATGTGTAAGTCCTTACTGGAAAAGCACCTATCATCTTAAATATAACAAATTTCCATTAATTTCAAGTTCCATATTTTTCTGGAAACCAAAAATTACATACAGAATTGGGGGGAGGGGGGTAGAAATATTTGGTTACAGTCTGTTACAGGAGAGAGAGAGGGCCTATAATCCTTTACGTAATTTAAATGCGGCCCCTAATGTGGATGTAGGTTAGCGGGAAAACCATAAAGGGCCTCATTGAGGATCATATAGTCGGGTCCATATGCGATTTTTCTAGAAATGTCCTGGAAGGTCTAATTTTTTTTTTACTGAGTAACACCTGTTCTGACTGTTAAAATTCCTTTCTATAGGTACTATTATGCAAATTATATCATGATTTGCTTTATTTCCTTTTTATTATGGATTGTTCAATACAACATACATCCAATAAATATAGATTAAATCTTCTCAAATCATGGAAACCTAGTTATATATCTCAAAATTGGTTAAAATCCTTTGAAATCTTCACAAATCTTTTCAAATCCCCTGAATCCTTTTGTAATTTGTTTGGAACCCTTTGAATCTTCGAAATCTCACTAAAATCCCTGGACAGGCTTCAAAATTTGTGATATTACTTCGGTACCACATGTGATCCCTTAAAATCCTCTGAAAATCCTCTAAGACTTTTGAAATCGTTTAAAATCATTAGAAATCCCGCGAAATCATCGAAACCCGTTTACACACTCAACTCCCGATGTAAGAACCCCCGGTTTACAATATTCCTAGAATTTATGACCTCGAAAGTTTCGCGATGAGAGTTGTCGCTGGACTGGTAGGGAGGCCGCGCTCAGTCAAACGTGACAAACAACATGAGGGCCGCACTCTAAGCGCATTTGTTTCATCAGGTTGGGTCATGCGTCCAAATATGACAGAAATGTTTTATGCAGACTTGCCGGTTTACGATTGGATTCCTCCGATTTAGGATCAAGACCACTGCATGCTATGTCCGAAACTATTCATATATCGCGAGTTTAGTGTATATCTTAAAATCTATTATAATTGTTTAAAATCCTTCGAATTTGATACACTCCAAATCTTCGAAAGCTCACTAAAATCCACTGATATCCTTCGAAATTCGTGAAAATACTTCGGTACCACATTTAATCTTTTTAAATCTTTTGAAATGCCGTGGAAACTTTTTAAATCGCTTAAAATCCTTTAAAATTCCGTGAGATCATTGAGACTCTGTCATATCTTCTAAAATTCATTAAAATACTTTCAAAATCTTTCAAAATCTTTTTGAATCCTCTGACATCATTTTAAATCTCTTTATAAGCCTTCAAATCTTCGAAAGTTTACTAAAATACACCAATATCCTTCAAAATTTGTAAAATTACTTTGGTACCACATGAGTAGATACTCTGACAGAGTATCTTCTAACATGAAATCCTTTAAAATCCTTTGAATTTCTGACACTTCTTCGAACCTTTTAAAAATCTTTACAACATACGGAAATCCTTTAAAATTCCGTTAAATCTGTGGAAATTTTCCGAAATCTTCTAAAATTCATGAAAATAATTTGGAATCTTTTGAAATCTCTTAAAACCCTTTAAAAACTGTGAAAATTCTAGTAATAGCTTGAAATCTTTCAAATTTCTTAAAATCCTTTAATATTAAAAGAAATTCCTTGAAATTTATAATAATGAGTTGAAATTCTTGAATTTTCGTGCAATATTTCGAAACTTTCCGAAATTCATGGAAATTTTTGAAATGCCTTTATAATGCATTAAAATCTCTAAAATCCGTGAGAATTTTTTCACTCAAATGTGAACTGAATTAATAGAACCCAGTAAGAAAATCCAACTGTTTTTAGATGAAAGTTATTTTGTTTGTGTGTTAGAAAGTCTGCTATAATATTTTCATTTTTTAATTCATTTTGTTTGGTTAAAAATTCTACTATCTGTTTTAAAATTCAATTATTTTGTTGAAAATGCAACTATTTTT
>CAKNXH010001538.1:260255-302620 GCA_932178445.1 Andricus quercusramuli | reverse complement strand
ACAAGTTAAGGAATGACGTCGGAATTCAACTTGTAGGGATTGTGAAAAAATTTCTCTCGTCTCTTAGTAGCTTAGTGGGTAGAGCACCAGACCGGCAATCTGGAAGACCTGGGTTCGGTTCCCAGCTGAGCTAGAGATCAATTTTTTCACAATTTAGAAAATAAATCAATATTGAAAAATATTGATTTAAACCAGTAGACAAAAAAACAATCAACCTCAAAATTATTAAAATCAGTAAATTTTCAAACATTCTAAAAAAAAAATATTCTACCAAAAAATTCGATTTTCTAATAAAATAGACATATAATAAAAAATAAATAGTGGAATAAAATTGAGATAAAATTAAATGAAGAATGCAGACAATGCAGTATGCACCAGAACGATAAGATAAAGTTTTTTTTTTTTTACATTTAAGCGGTAAGCGCCAAGTATCATACTTCGTCTAATCAGAAGTTACGTGCCTGGCATAATCCAGTAAAAGTGGTCAGATTCCACTCTTCCAGAAGAGGGTAAAAGGCACTAAAACAGTGAAGAGAATAAAATTTGAAACTAAGTTTCTCTTTACTTTTTTAGTGGCAATAATTACAATTGCAGAATATGGAAAATACAAATGTGAATGATAATTTTTCGAAATGCTTAAAAAATTAAAATTAGTGATTTTATTTTACAAGTAACGCATCTAAATAAAGACTTTTTCCCCATTCGACTCTTCAAATTTTTCTTTAAGAAATCCTCTTTTCCCTCGTTTTTCAAAATACTTCCCCTTTTTCGTTTTTTTCGCTTAAATTCGAATTGAATTAACAAAAACCAATAAGGAAATTTAACTATTTTGCAAAAAATGCGTCCTTTTCTCATTAAAAAATTAATTTTTTCAAAATTTTTCAAAATTTTTTTTCTTTTGAAAACCAATTTTAAAAACGCAAGTTTACATATTTAATTTTTAAATGAAAATTAATAGTTTTCGGTTCAAAGTTGAACTACTTGGTCGACAATTAACTTTTTTGTTGAAAAATTATATTTTTGGGTTGGAAATTCGTCTTTTCACTTAAAAATTCAACTGTATTGTTAAAAATTCTGCGTTTTGAGTGAAAAATTCTATGATTTTTGTGGAAAATTGAACTTTTCGGTTAAAAATAAACTCTTTCGAAAATAAAACTTTTTGTAGCGAATTGGCATTCTGGGTTTCAGATTTTTTTACCATTTTGGTAGAAATTTTATTCTCTTAGTTGAAAAATGCAACTGTTTGGTTAAAATATAATCTGTTTATTTAATTACTCAACTATTTCGTTGGAAATTCATTTTTTTTAGTATAACTGTTTTTTATTTAAAATTAAAATACTTGTTGGTTGAAATATCAACTATTTCATTTTTCGTCGAAAATTATCTTCTTGGTACAATTCGACTGTTTTTTATTCCATAAGAATTTTTTGGGGGAAGAAATTAGCTTTTATATTTGATTAATTTTGAATGCTTGATGGAACTTCTTTGTTAAAAGTTAAAAATTTTGTTAGAAATTCGTCCTTCTGAATTGACGATTCAACTATCTTCTGAATAATTCATCTTTGTCGGTTGGAAATTCAACCATTTGGTTGAAAATTAAACAATTATGTTGAAAAATCATCCCCTTCGCTTGAATTTTGAATATTTGGTTGTTAATTCCATTTGTTGGTCAAAAATTCAGATTTATTGTCGAAAATTTACCTGGATGGTTGAAAATTTAAATATTTTCTTCAAAATGTAATCGTTTTTTCAGAAATTTGACTATTTTGTGGAAAGGTAACTTTTTATTGAAAATTTAATTTATTTTTTAAAAAGGTAATTGCTTTGTTGAACATTCGTCCTTTTGAATGGAAAATTCCACTGAATTCTTAAAAAATTGTTTTTTCAGCTTGAATACTTGACCATTTGGTTGAAAATCCATCTTCGTAGAATGAAAGTTCAATTATTTGGTTTAAAATTCATCTCTTTTGGATAAAAGTTAAACCATTTTGTTCTAAATGCAACTTTTCTGTGTAAAATTATTTTTTTTTTGATTTTTGAAAATTCAACAATTTGGTTGAAAAATCCTTATTTTTGTAGAAAATTTTTTTTCGGGTGTAAAAATCAACCATTTTCTGAACTTGAGTATCGATGAATCAATTTCTTTTTAGTGAATTTATTCCCTTATTTTCCCATTCTTTTAAAAAATTACCCTACTTCCCCTGTTCCGAGGGCATTTTTGACTGTCAAGTATCTTAAAATATTATGTTTGTAGATTTTGTATTCTGTTTGAAACGTTTATGAAATGAAATTGAAAAAAAAATTTGATCCAAAGGGGGAGGGGGGGGGGGGGGGTCGAATTTGCGAAGTAACCCTGGAGGATTCAATCTTTGTCTGATGATCTCTGACGAAAAAGGTAAAGGGTGGAAAAAGTGTCATCGAGATTTTGAATGTTAAGAACGGAGAGTCGCGGTTAGGTCTCGGATGGGTGACGCTTCGAGATTTTCGCTCAATCGTTTTTTTTTCCACATTTAATACTTTCGAGCGGGAAATTCTACGCCGAGGCTGAATTTCAGCACACGATGCTATCTAATATCTAAATTTAAAACACGGCTGTGCTCAGATGTTTTGGTTTTCTGCAGTTTACCACTCCTCTGACAAAATTTTCAGGCGAATGCGAGCGCTTCTAATAAAAATCCGGCTGCTGACGACATGCCACTTAGAGACTCCACAGCATTGAGTGAAGTATAAAAAATGTCACTTTTTTCTGAAAGAAGTGAAGTGATGCGAGTGGGTAAGATGTGAAGTCAAATATGCTCTATAAGTAAAGACACGCTTGTATATGTGCTGGCGATGAGAGCTGATGTCAGCCTCCCTGAGGCGAAGTAGAGAGTCGCTGAGCACAGCACTGTGGTTTACATGGTTTACATGGGTAAATACATAAATAAGGAAAGCCAGCATTAGGTGCTTGTCATTATTCTCACATAAAGAATTCAGAAGCGAGTATACTGCAGTGTTCTCCCAAGGCACAGCATGTTATATCTTGTGCCTACCTTATTCTAACTTACCGCATATACAATCTCCACTTCCTCGACACGATACAAGAGGGAATTTCACCCTCTTGAAAAATTCGTTCGCAAACAATTTCGCGCGAGATTGAAGAGCTGAATGCGAAAAGCAATTAAGGGAAATGAGCTTTTGACGATTTTTATCTTTTTGGAAGTCGTTCAAGCGCAGCTTCTATCCGAAGATCGTGGAGGATCTCTTTTTAGATCGTTTACTTAGGAAGATCCACACATTAAGTCACGATATCTAGAGTGATTTTTGATTCACACCTTCCTCTCGTGATAATTTGAGACATTTCGGTGAACTCTCACTTATTCCAAGTCTCTTCCGCTCGGATATTCCAAGTGGAGAATTCCCCTTCACCTCCCACCACCGTTCCTGCACAGTTGTGATTTGTTGCGGTAGGGGAGAGGGGTGAAGATTATCTTTTTAGTTATAAATATTATTATTTGGTTGAAAATTTAACAATTTTCTTAAAAAGACTTCATTTTTTTGCAAATTCAACTCTTTCGCTAAAAATTCGTCTTTTTGGGTTAAAAATTCAACTCTTCTTGTACAATGTTAAACTTTTGTTTCGAATTCATATTTTGTTGCTGATGAGTCAACTGAAATCTTTTTTGGATCCAAAATATTTTTTCTGAAAATTTCTGAATTTTCAATTTTCAAAATTTTCAAATTTTTTCAAATTGCATCATTCTTGGACGAAAATTCAATTGTTTTGTTGAAAATTCAAACATTTGCTACCAAATTTACTTTTTGTATAAAAATTTGTATTTTTCTGCAGAAAAGTCTATTGAAATTCTTTTGGATAAAAATTCAACTATATGTTGAAAATTTTTCTTTTTTATTTAAAAATTAATTTCTTTGAGTAGAATTTTCATATTTTTTTGGACAAAAATGCAACTTTTTGGTTGAAAATTTAACAATCTTTTCAAAAAGTCATACTCTTTGGTTGAAAATTCGACTATTCAGCAGGAAATTAACTGATAGTTTACAGATCTCATTTTGGTGTTAGAAAGTGAACTGGAATCTTCTTTGAATGAAAATTAAACTATTTCTTGAATTTTTTTTATTCCATCTGTTTTAAAAGAAATATTCCATCTTCATTGAATGAAAATGCAACTACTCGTTTAAAAATTCAACTCTTTTTTGAACATTTGTCTTTCTGTTTTCTGGATTAATATTCAACTATTTTTTTGAGAATTTTTTTTTTTCAATCAAAAATCCATCTGTTTTACGACAAATTTACTCTTTCTTGAGTAAAAATGCAACTGTTTGGTTGAAATTTCTACTGCTATGTTGAAAATATAACTATTTCTTAGGAAATTTATTCTTTGTTTAAAATTCATATTTGAGTGCTAAATTGCGTACCTTTTTCGAAAGTTTTTTAAAACCTTAATACAATATTATTTCAAATTAGCAATATTGAACAGAAGAAAAGTCTATTGAAATAATTTTGGATAAAAGTTCAACTCTTTTTTTTTTAATTTTTCTTTTTAATTTGAAAATTCGCCTGTTTTAGTAGAATTTTCAGTTTTCTTTGACAATGCAACTGTTTTGTTGAAAATTTAACAGTCTTACTGAAAAGTCATACTTTTTTGTTAAAAATTCAAATATTTAGCAGAAAATTGAACTCTTCTTTGAAAATTTGTCTTTCTCATTTCAAAATTCACCTGCTTTAGTAGAAATTACCTTTCTCTTGGATAGAAATGCAACATCTCGGTTAAATTTTTTTTTTTTTTTTAATTCATCGGTTTTGAGAGAAATTTCATCTTCCTTGGATAAAAATGCAACTGTTTGTTTTGAATTATAACTATTTTGTTAAATTCATAATTTGGTTGCAAATTCTACTGTCTTGTTGAAAATTCAACTATTTGGTAAAAAATTGATTTTTTGTTTAAAATTCACATTTTGTTGTTGAAAAATTAACTGAAGCCTTTTCAAAAGAAAATTCAACTATTTTTTATTCATCTTATTGATTTATAAATTCATCTGCCTTGATAGAAATGTCTTTTTTTTAATGAAAATGCTACTTTTTGGTTGAAAATTATTCTTCTTTGCTTGAGTATTCAACTATTACAATTGAAATATTTGGTTGAATCACTTTATTGAGGAATAATTTTTTTTTTCTTCTGAAAAGTTATATTTGTTGTTGAAAATGTATCTTTCCATGTAAATTTTATTAACTTGTTAATTTAACTGTTCACTGAAAAAGTCTTTTTTTTGTTTAAAATTAGTTTTTTAACTGAAAATGTAAATTTTCCATCTTTTCAAGATTGATTTTTTATTCTTGAAAAATTTTCCTTTTGTGATGAAAAAAAAAAATTCAGATTGTTAACAGAAATTCGTTAGATTTCATAAAATATTAACAATATTTCATTAATAATAGGGTATGTCAATATTTTTCACCGGAAATTGGTTATTTGAAACGAAAAAAAATTAGGCTTGAAAGAAGATTCACAAACCTGCACAATTTTCTGTTATGTCAGTGTTTTTCGGCTAAAATTTCGATTCTTAATAACTAAACTTAATTAATAATTAAAAACTTAACTAAACTCTTAATAACTAATTTGGATTTCAGAGAATATTATTCCATGAGATTTTAACAATTTATGAACAAAAATTCAACTTTTTGATTGTTATCAAAAACAACTTTTTCTTTTCTTCATTTGAAAATTGTGTGAAAAAAAATAATCGCGCTTCTGGCACGCGCGCTTCTTCCCTAGTACAAATTATAAAACAAATATTTCCATAAAGAAAAATATTAAGGAGGATTCTTAAATATTCTGTTTATTATTCCATTAAAAAAATCATTACGCTTCTCATTTAAGCGACTTCTGTTTTCTTTTTCTTTCATTTCTCTCATACCTCCATTTTGCCATTTTTTGCATCCATCCTCTAACTCCTTCATCCATTCTTCCCCCAAACCATCCTTCCCTAGAATCCTTACCACATTCTCTTGCGGGCTTCCTTTACCTTCCATTCCTCTCCTACATCCTTGACATACATGCTCCCATGTTTCCTCTTCCCATTCACATATTGTGCACTTCCTGTTATCTTCCTTTTCCCAATACATATTTGCCCTCACCTCGTTTCCCAATCTGAATCTTGCTATTCTGGACCATCTTCTCCCTCCCCATCCCTTTTCTGAATACTTCGGTACTCCTTCCTTTTTATCATCTTATACCATATATTATATTTTGATTTCTCAATCATCCCCCATCTTTTTATCAATTGTCTTTCTCTATCCGTTTTTTCACTTCTTCATGGTTGACTCCAGTACCGTCTTCTATATCTCTAGCCTTAAAGAACTCCCTCCTTTCTTCCTCCCATCTCGTTAATTCAATCGCCCTTCCTCTCCTTTCTTCTACCTCCATCAAACACTTGCTCGCTAACTCCCCTCCCTTTCCCTCCCTCAGCTTCATCTAAAAATTCCATGCCCTCTTTTCCGCTCTAGTACTTAATTTATCCCTTTGCGCTTTTTCTCTCACTACATATCCCGGCGTCCTCTAGTCTATCCCTAGCGTCCACCTCATGTAACGTTCTTGTAAATTTTGAATCTCTTTTCCTTCTTTCCATCCCCATATCTCTGCTCCATAACCTAATACCGGTCATACCAGCGTATCAAGTAACCACATTCTCCTTCTCCAATTTTTTTTAAACCTTCTTTTTCCTATACCCTATATCTGTTTCATTATTCCTGCTGCTTTCTTCATCCTTTCTCTTATATAAGCTCTATGAACTCCATTTGCTTGCCAGGTATATCCCAAATACTTCAACTCATTTACTTCTTCTAATTATCCCCTCCCATCTCCCTGTCCATTCTTTCTTTCTTCTCCCACCCTTTTCTCTTCATTTCTTCTTTCAAGTCTGATATCAATATATTAAACAAAAGTTGGCTCAGAGTACACCCTTGCCTTACCCCTCTCTCCAACCAGAAACTGTCTCCCACTCGTTCTCCTACCTTTACCTTACTTTTTGTCTCTCTCAAAATTTCTGACACTCTCTTTATTAATCCCTCTCTTATCCCCTTTTTCACCATAACTTTTTCTATCTCGCCTCGTTCTAATGAGTCAAACGCTGCCTTCAAGTTCACGAACACTGCTATCATTGCCCCTTTCTCCCTTTTAATCCTCTTATTTACTAAGTAGTTCAGAACATATATATTGTCCATCACCCCCATCCCTTTTCTAAACCCTGTCTGATTAGGTGACTCTATCTTTTTCTCCACAACTTCTTTTTTTAACCTCTCCGATAAAACAGTCACATATACTTTATCCAGTGTTGGCATGAGTGTCACTCATCTCTAATCTTTAACCTCCTCCCCTTTGCCTTTCTTCACTATTGGTATCACTACCCCTTCTTTCCATAACTCTGGCCACCCCTCTCCTCTCCATACTCTATTGCACATTATCCATGCCCATTCTTTCAATTATGTCCCCCCATATTTCCATACTTCATTTGGAATCTCATCTATACCAGGTGCCTTTCCATCTTTTATCATCCCTAATACCTTGACTATTTACTCTCTTGCAATGTCCTCCTCATCTGTTTCCCTACCATCTTCTCCTCCTTTCCTAACTTTCCTCTCTACCCCTCCTAGTAATTCCATAAAATATTTTGTCCATTCTATCATCTCAATATCCTGGTTTAATCTTTTCCTTCTTTCTCTCTCTTTATTTACCACCTTCCAAACCTCTTCTTCCGTCCTAGCCTTCTCCGCATCTTCTTCAAACCTTTTATTTTCCTCGTCTTTTTCTTGATCACACCACTCAGTATATTCCTTCTTTTTTCTCATATATTCTTCTCCACTGCTTGTCCCTTTTCTCCATTTTCTTAATACGCTTCTCACTTCCTTCTTCTTCTGTTTGCAATCCACATCCCATCCACTTCTATCCCCTCCTTCACTAACTTCTTTTTTGCTCGTGCACTCTAATACTCCTTTTATTTCTTCTACCATTATTTTCATTTCCTCGTTTACATTTCCTTCCCCTATTTTGATATTCCTGAATTTTTCTCTGAACTGTTCTTTACCTTCCATTGACCAATCCCCTCTCCTTGCTCTTCCGACATTTGCTTCCTTTTTAGCCTTTTTGTTATTACTCATTTCTCCCTCTACCGTAACTATTATGGAAAAGTGATCCGAATCTATATACTAGCCCAACTCTAGTTTCTAACATTCTGTCTTACTTCATCATCCACTACCACATAATCAATTACCGTTTCCCTCTTTCCTCCTGAACGTTTACATTCCCCTTCCTCATCCCCCTCTATACTTTTATTTAGGATTAACTATCCCATCTCCCCTAGGCTCTTCAAGAACTTCTTTCCCTCCCCATTCAGTATCTTGTCTTTGGATTTTCTTCCTCGCTCTCCATCCCATTCCCTTCCTCCTCTATCTCCTGTTCTCGCATTAAAATCACCTCCTATTATTAGCTTACTCTCTTGCTTATTTTCTTCCATCAGTTCTCTCATCTCCTCTGATTTCTCCTGCACATCACCGTTCACATAAACCCTTACTATCTTCCACCTCTCTCCTCCCATATTTATCTCTTCTACTGTTAATCCTTCTTTTTGTTCTTTCAACTCTTTTTTATCATTCACTGTTATACATTCGTTCCTTACTCCCATCACCATTCCTCCCATTGCTCTGCCCTTTTTATTCTTCCTCTTAGCATTTTGAACCTGCCATTCGTAACCTCTTGATAATCTTACCCTTACTCTTTCCCATCCCTTTTCATCTAGCCACGTCTCCATCATTACTACTACATCCCATTGTGCCAAACTTCTCATAAACTCCTTATCCTTTCTTTCTAAGCCTGCTGTATTCCAGTAGCATATTCTCCAATCTTCCCAACTTTCGTTTCTCGTCTCTTTTTGTTTCACAATAATTCTTATTTCTTCACCTCCCGTTCCTTTCTTTCCTAGTTTCCCGATATTTCATTTTTTAATATCTCTTCCCTATCCTCGACCCAATTCCACCATACACCTTCTATCTATATTCGCCCATACTTAACCCATGTTCTTCTTCCCTTTTTTCTTTCCCCTTCCGCTATTTTCCTTGACTTATACTGCATGTTCCTTTCTACCCATGTCAAATCATCCTTTATTCTCTCCGAGCTTCCATATAACATCCTCTTCTTTGTCATCACTTCCCTCTTATGTTCCTATTTCTTTAGTTTCACTAGTCTACTTGATTGAAAGTTGAACGTCTCTGTTAAAAAATCACTTTTTTAGTTCAAGATTCAACATTTGAGTTCGAAATGCATCTTTTTAGTTTAAGATGGATATTCATATTTGAAAACTAAACTATTTGGTTGAAAATTACTGCAACTCTGAAAGTAATTAAGTTAAAAATATTGTTCAAAGCCCGCTAGAAATCTCATTAAATTTTGTGTCGATTGAGCCTTATTTTAGGTATTTTTGATGAATAAGTTGTGATAAAGCATGTGAGGAAAACCGACCAATTTTGCATTTCTGACCAATTTTTTATTTACAACTCTGACGCTCTGCATGCTTCAGGGAAGTAAATAAAAAAATTAAAATCTTGCAGAATGAAGGTCTGAAATCTCCTCTTTAATATGAGACCAAAAACATAATAAAATATTCACTGGTTCTCGATTTATAATAAAAAATATGGAAGCGAGTTTAACACGGAAAGAGGTCTGTCGAGTGGCAGCCGAGCATGGGAAATAAGAGACAAAAGACTACCCGGCTGCCATTCGACCGATCACCTTTCGTCTTGGACACGCTTCTACATTTTTCATGATAATTCGGGAACCAGTGAAGATTTTATTATGCTCTTGGTCTCATTTGAAAGAAGAGATTTCAGGCTTCAACTAAGCGAAGTTAAAAAAATTTCAATGAATTTTCTTAAATCATGCAGAGAGCGGAAGTTGAAAATCGAAATTGGTCAAAAAACGGAAAATGGTTGGTATTTCTTGCACGGTTTTTCAACCCCCATTAAATAAAAATACTTCAAACAAGGTCTATTCGATCCAAAATTACTTAAGCTTTCTAAAGGGTTTTTCAAAATCGATCTAACTTAATTTTGTACATAGTTAGTCAGTTTCTAAGACAATTCTGTTTCTAATCCGATTTTCGATGAACGCACAAATTTGACCGGAAGTGCATAAAAAAAAATCGGTGAAATAATCAAGTAGGGTCTTTATCTCAGATTGTAGACGTATCTGAGCCCCATTACTCCAGTAGAAACCCGTGCCAAATATATATATATATATATATATATATATATATATATATATATAACATGTGTATACACCGAAGGTGGCACACCCCCAGGGAAATACTCTCAGCTTTAGCCTACGTCTTATGTTCCTTGGCCTTACCTTCTGGAACCGAGAGAATGCGTCTGCTCTTATTTCTTCAGCTGCAGGCACTATCCGAAATATGATTGATTATCATGCGGAAAACGGAAAAAAAATTCTTAAATAATGAAGAAAAATTGCACCCAGAGAGAAGTCATCCTGGACGTATTCAATATTAATAATAGTAATAATGACAACAATAAAATTATTTTGGAATAATTTATTTTTCTGAAAAAAGATCTCCTTTTGCTTTGCTGGGAATCGAACCACAGAACTTCCGATTGCCGGTGGTTTCTTCCCTTGATCACTCTCGTAGCCTAATAGGAAAGCACCCGACTGGCAATCGGAAGTTCTGTGGTTCGATTCCCAGCGGAGCGAAAGGAGAAAATTTTGTTTCAGAAAGAAAAATATTTAAAAATTATATTTAATTTATATTTTAATCTAGTCTAAAACGTTTGAAATTTCTGTTTGAATTATCGAACGAAAAAGATAAATTTTTAAAGAAAAATGTAATGTTTGATGTTTCAATTCGAAAAGATTTTTATTTTGAATAAAAAAATAGGTATATTCATCCAAAAAAGTACAATTTTAGACAAAATAGACAAATCCTTAACCAAAAAATAATAATTTTCGATCAGTTATATTGTTGACCAAAAGACATTACACATTTCCCAAAAGATACGAATTCTATAGAAAGAAATGAAAAATTTTGCACTGAAAATATGAATCTTCCTCAAAAAAGTTAATTTCCAACCAAATACTTGAATTCTCTCAAAAAAATTAATTTTCTATCAAAAAAGATAAATTTTCGACTAAAATGATGAATGTTTAACAAAAAAAATGAATTTTTTACAAAGTAGTTGAACTCTTAAGCAATAAAGATGAATTATATAAAAAAATGTGATAATCGATATTCAAATCGAAAAAGATTTTAATTTCAAATCTAAAACAGTTGAATCCATGGAAAACTGTCGAAAAAATAGATGAATCCTGAATCAAAAAGATGAATTTCCAACCGAAAAGATTAATTGCCTGTCAGAAAGGACTAATTTTCAACAAAATGTTTACATTTTCAACCAAAGAGATGAATTTTGAACTAAAATCGTGAATATCTTACAATACGAGTGAATTTCCAACAAAAGGTGCAACTTTTAAGCAAGTAATTTAAATTTCAACAAAAAAAGAGAGAATCACAAGAAAAAATATAATGATAATTACTTTAAAAATTATTTCAAATTTTTTAACAAAAATATTTGATTTCACTCAAAAAGCCGAATTTCAATAAAAAGTAGTTAAATGCGCATTCAAAAAATATTTCAATTTCAAACCAAAGGTTTGCAATCCTAGTAAGAAAAAAAATTTTCGTCAAAATCGTTGAGTTTGAAAACAAAGATTTTTCAGTTCAGAATTGAAAAAAAAGTTTCGGGAAAATTATAATTTGAATCACAAAATAATGTTCTATACAAAATGAAAATTTTCTTAATGGTACAATTTATTTTTTTTATTTTTTTTTTATTTGCTTTAAGGTCGTTTGAATATAATTTTCCTAGGTATCACGACAAAATTCAAACCGATTTTAAAAAATTTTCAGATGTTTCGAAAATGTATCTGCAAAATGTCTTGTAACATTTTTTATTTTACAGTATTTCAAAAAATTGAAATATTTCAGTAGCTTAAAAGATATTTCCGATATTTTCAAGCTTGAAAAGTATTTAAGAATATTTTATAAAGGTTTGGCAAATTTTCGAACTTTTAAAATATATTTCATCTATTTAAAATTCCGAAAGTTTTTAAATATATTTTTAATTGACTCGAATTATTTCGAAAACTATTTTAAAATCTTCAAAATTTTTTTTCAAAATGAAAAAATTTACATTTTCTTCTAAGTTTTTGGAAATTTTTTTCATCATTTTTGAAATATTGAAAAAATTTATCATTATCTTTTAAAATGGTTCGCAATTTTCACAAAATTTTGAGAAAATTCTGCTGGATTACTCAAATTGCCTCTAAATCTTTCAAATATATTTTTTACAATTTTGTATATCTTTTTGAAAGTTTTGGGATCTGTTTTTAATCTTCTCGTGAAATAAATTTCGTAAAATAAAAAATCTTCTGAAAATTTTTCAGAAATCTCAAGATGATTTTTTAATCTTTCGAAACATTTCAAAATTCTTGAAAACCTTTTCAATTTTCTGTTAGAAATTTTCAAAAATCTACATTTTAATTTGAACAAAATTATTTTTGTATCCTTTGAGTACTTCTTGATATTTCTTTCGAATTAAAAAAAAAATTGTGTTACCTTGAAGAATTGAAAGATTTTACTTTGAAATCTTCTACATTCTTTTCGAAATTTCACGAAATTATTTAGAATCTTTTGTAATATTTTTTTAAATACATTGTTTAACGAAAAAATAATTCATATTT
Source organism: Andricus quercusramuli (assembly GCA_932178445.1). Taxonomy (NCBI): domain Eukaryota; kingdom Metazoa; phylum Arthropoda; class Insecta; order Hymenoptera; family Cynipidae; genus Andricus; species Andricus quercusramuli. The sequence goes on along the minus strand of CAKNXH010001538.1, from coordinate 289,823 downwards.
AATTAATTTTCATTTGAAAATGGTCCAGACTATAAAAAATTTGAAACGCAATTTAGAAAGAATACAATTTTATTTTATTGTTTTTTTTAGAATACTACAGTTTAAATGGTATATGTCAAAAAACTTTTTTATTTTGAACGATTAAAGTGAACGTAAATGTACTGTTTGATTCTAGAAAAATTGGTTTTTTATGTAGGTAAAAATTTTAAATCTAAAATTTCAGAAGCTTTGGCTTTAAAACTTGCAACTTAGTTTTCAATAAAAAATTGCCAAATTTTACTCGCTTCAAACTGAAAATTATTCGAATAAAAATGTTTTTAATTTAAAATAATACATTTTGAATGCTTTTAATTGGAAGTAATCCGATTTTTGACATTTTCATCCGAAATCATTCAATTTAGAGATTCTTCAATGAAAAATAGAATTGTTTAATTTTAATGCTTTATATTATGATTTTTCACAATTTTCAAAGCTTCTGATGTAAAATTGAAAAAAAAACATTAAATTTCCTAAATTAAGCTTTTTTTTTTTATTTTCTTCCAATATGAAATTATAAAATTGAAAACGATTGTTTTAAAAAAGCAGACAAACTCAAGTTCTTCTAATCCAATTTTAAATATTGTCCTTTTTCTCAAAATTTTAACAAATATAAAATTATATGATTTCATCAAACTCAATTACAAATCAAGAATTATTATTTCAACAATTTTGAAAACTTAATATTTTAATATATATATTTAATAATTTACTTATAAATTGTTTATTTACTTGCATACTCTAATAAATAAAAAAATTCAATACAATGAAAACATGAAAAATTGTTATTTTTGACTACTACTTAATTTATGTCTAATAAACTCATTCTTCTTTTTGTTTCAGGTGAGTTCCATTTGTTTTCTCTTTTACTGGGAGTCTTGTAAGTATGGAAATATATTTTGTGGAAGGATTTTCAATGAACTTGAAAATCTTCTGAAAGAGAAGTTTGTGACAGAAATCTCGAAAGAATTTTTGTCGTTTTTGGGCGAAATAATATTTCAAAATGGCTGTATTGAACAAAAAAAAATTAAGTATAAAAAAAATAATTTTATGAAATAATGTAAATTTGTACCTGAGATAAAATTAATTTCGAAGAGTAAAACAAACATCGAGAAGGAACATAAAAGCCAATGTTAATTTTGAAGAATTCAAGTCAAAATTTGAATTAAAAATTCAGAAAATTCCAAAATATTAGAGAGACCTCACTAACTTTAAAAACTACATCTCAAAAAAAGAAAGATCTTCATAATAAATTTGAATGCAAGAAAAAATTATTTCAACTAAAAAAAAAGTGACAACTTCACAATCCCTTTTCTGTTCAGCAATTCTAGTTTTTAATTTCCTGCCAGATTCACCTATATAGACTTTATTGCAACATTTACATTTTATCAGATAAATAACGTCAGATAAATTTTCAACGAACTCACTATCTTTCTTGTTTAATAAAAAATCATCTAGAGTATTTGTGTTTTTTAACTAAACATTAATAGTAAGTTTCTAGAGTGAACTTCTTAACCGTTCAGATAAACCCTGAATGTAAGGCAAAGCAATACTTAATTTGAATTTTTTGTGTCACTCAATTCATTTATTTTTTATTTATTTTACTAATATTATTCTGAATCTGATGAGCACGTTTTGTAATAATGTCATTAACAAAATCGAGCGGATAGAAATTATGTATTGAAGTGGCTTTTAATTTATTTAAATTTTCTAAAATGTATATCACTTAATATAACACATCTGTCTACTAAACCTTTAATTAAAACAATTTTATGATTAAATAAATTATAACAATTATAGTTTAAATATCTGCCAGACCAAGAAGTTTTTATAGGAGTCGGTTAGTTGAAAGCATTCTTAACCCTTGGTATACACACTGGGTTACGCTAACCCGGCGCAATTTTGCAAGATCTGTTATTTCTAAAGAAGAAGAAGTGTTGGTCTGTACCCAGGGGGTACGCACTTCGAAACTTTCTTTTCGGGTATTTTTCACCCAGTGTGTATATGGTGTTACAAAATCCAGAAAAACAGAAAAATCTAAATGTAAGCAAGTGTTATTTTATTTGTATATCTGTAATGTTCATAGGTTATGTTGAAAGTCAAAAGTCTCATTCGTGTGCCTTAGTGTATTATTTGTGTGTGTTTGCATGTGTACGTGACGATCATGTCTCCCAGCGTACGTTTTGCATCTGCTGATTGATTTTCACTCACGCGCGTCTTACCACGCTGATATTCTTTAATTCAAAATATCAATCAAAATTGTTTATTTTTCGCAGCTACTTGATGTGCTCAGCCGTCGGAGTAGGCCGAAGCGCAATTTGCGCTATTTGTGTAAAAAAAATATTTTTAAGTTTTTCACTCATATTTTGATTCTGAATGAAAAATTGCGTTAAAAATTCGAATAGCCTTTTAGAAAAAACGTAATTTTTTCACAAAATTTTTTAAGATGTCTTTGTTTATTTAAAAATATTTATATGATTTTTTATATCTACCACTTTCAAACCCGTACTGTTTAATTTTTAAGGATTTTTTCTATAAAAACTAAAAAAAGAGGCAAAGTTGTTCAATTAGGAACGAAGATGTGAGCTGTTAAAGTTCGCCGGGTGAACCTAACCCAGTGTGTATACCTCGTTATAAAATTATAGTGTGTATACCAGGGGTATATGGCTTTTTAACAAAATACTTGAACTTAAAACAGAATAATTAATTTTCAACATAATAGTTGCATTTTCAACCTAAAAATATTAATTCCCAACACAAGGTGTCATAGTTTATATTTTAATCAAAAAAAGTTTAAATTTATACAAGAAAAAAAAAGTTTCTAAAACCAAAATGACGAATTTTGAACAAATGAAGATTTTTCACTGAAGAATGAAAATTTTACCTAAATTGTTGAGCCTTCAAGTCAAAAGGCGAATTTTCTCTACAAAAATTAAATTTGCAAAAAAAAAATAACTTCAGCAAAAAAATTATTTTTCGAAACTTCCATTTTTACCCAACAAAAATGAAATTCTAAACGAATAAAATTATTTGTGTTTCCCAAAAAGCGAGAATTTTCAACTAGATCAATCTTAAAAAAATAGAAAAGTTACATTTTCAGTTAAAAAATTAATTTTAAACAAAAAAAAGGCTTTTCTGCAGAACAGTTAAATTTTTAACCGAAGAGATAAGCCTACAATAAAAAAAAATTTCAAAATTTAGTTTAACTTCTACTTAAGTAGTTGAATTTTCAATTTGAAAAGATTAATTCTTCACAAAATACTTGAACTTTCAACCAAAGAGATGAATTTTTAACTAAAAATATAAGTCTTCGAAAAAAAATGATTTCTTAAGAAAGTGATTCAACCAAATCTTTCAAATAAAATAGTTGAATACTCAAGCAAAGAAGAATATTTTTTCACCAAAAGTTGCATTTTCATTTGAGAAAAGAGATTTCCACCAAAGCGGATGAATTTATAAATAAAAAAGATAAATTATAATAAATAGTAGAATTTTCCATAAAAAAGACGAATTTTTCAACAAAAAGGATGATTTTTTAAAAAAATTCTTGAACTCTCTACCCAATAGTTGCATTTTTATCCAAAAAAGATGAAATTTCTTTTAAGATAGATCAATTCTTATTTAAAAAGGAACCAAATCTTCTTGAATAGTATAATTTTCATTAAGAAAAAAATATGCCAGTTTATTTTTCAAGATCAAAATATAAATTTTTTAACAAAAAATAAGTTTCCACGAAAAAAATTGAATTTTACATCCGAAAAGACGAATTTTTTCAACCAAAAGAAATGAATTTTTACGAAGTCATTAAATTCTCCACCAACTAGTTCAATTTTCACCCAAGAAAGATGAAATTTAATGAAAAAAAAAACTAATTTGTTTTTGAAGTTGAACATTTATCCAGAAAAGCTTTTAGTTCATTTTTTAAGAACAAAATATGAATCTTAAACAAAAAGTTAATTTTCTACGAAATAGTTCAATTTTCTACACAACAGTAGAATTTTCAACCTAAAATATGAATTTTTAGCAAAATAGTTTCATTTTCAACCAAACAGTTGCATTTTTATTTAAAAAAAATTAATTTTGAATTTGAAAAAAAAAATTTTTCAAAAAAATTGTTGAATTTTCATGCAGAGAAGATTTGAATTCTCTTTTAAAAACGAAAATATTGTATTTAACCAAAAAGTAAATTTTCTACAAAAAGTTAAATTTTCAACCAAAAAGTATGACTTTTCAGCAAAGTTGTTAAATTTTAAACCGAACAGTTGCATTTTCATTCCAAAAAGATGTAATTTCTGATAAAGCAGGTGGATTTTCAAATCAGAAAGACAAATGTTCAACAAAAAAATTGAATTTTCATCCAAAATGATCTCAAAAGACTTTTATACAGAAAAATACAAATTTTAAACAAAAAGTAAATTTTCTAAGAAATAGTTGAATTTTAAACAGAAAAGTTGCGTTTTCTTCTGAATTAATGCAATATTGCTAATGAAAAAATATGAAATTTTAAATTAAAAAGACTGGTTTTCAAAAAAAATATGTTCCATCAAAAAAAGATTTCAGTTGACTTATCAGCAACAAAATATGAACTTTAAACAAAAGGTTAATATTATACAAAAAAAAAAGAGTTTAATTTTCTACCCAAAATGAAATTTTTGTAACAAAACAGTTGAATTTTCAAAAAAAAAAAATTATGTCATTTTAACAAAATTGTTAAATTTTCAACCAAATAATAAAAATTATAACTAAAAAGTTAATTTTCAAGAGAAATTTTTTGTGAATTCGCAAATATCTTTTTCTGTATTTTAAAATGTAGTTTTCAGAGTGCATGAAGTTTTTAAAAATTTGTTTGGGACTTCTATAATAATCTTAATGTTTTCTGAATTTTTTTCTCAAATTTTGATTCGAATTCTTCAAAATTAACATCGGTTTCTATGTTCCTTTTTGATGTTTGTTTCACTCTTCGAAATTAATCTTATCTCAGGTACAAATTCACAATAATTTATTAAATTATTTATTTTATTTTTAATTTTTCAGTTCAATATTGCTAATCTGAAATAATATTATATTAAGGTTTCAAAAAACTTTCAAAAAAGGTACGCAATTGTACGGAAAAGTACGTAAAGGATTGAGAAAGGAGATTTTCAATTAATAAATTCTGAGTTGAAAAAATGATTTTGGCTCAATTTTTATTCAATTTTATGTGAAAAATTTATTTTTTTTATGAATAATTTTAATAATGTTTTAAGGCGGATTTATAGAAAGATATAATTTCTCTAGAATTCGTTATTACTAAAATATCACGACACATGCCGACTTAATTAAGTTAAATCTAAATTACATTTTCAAAGTCGAATATTGCTTTATGAGGGGGGAAGCTCTAAAGCTTCCGAGAGTTCAGTCGTTAAATGTAAACCTGGAAATGAAACACAATAGAAGGAAATAAACAAGTTCTGAATGATCCAGAATCCAGCAGCGAACCTTCCAATCCCGCTGAACACAGATTTATTTAACAGGAAGCCATAAACTGATATTGTCAGGTGTTAGTTATTTGTTAATTAATATAAAATTGATTTTCTTTACCTAATTAAAAATCGAACCAATTACCCTTTTTTTAATTGATTTATTTTCCATCATTTTGTTATCGATTTTACAGAAAATCTCATATTCTATGAAAACATATTTTTCACGTAAATGTATCGAACTATTTTGTTCTTGTATCAAAATTTTTTTTTTAAGGTTCAAGAGTAAGAAAAATTTAACAAATTTCCGAATTTGTGACGTTTTCCTTAATTTTCAAGATAGAAAGAAATAGAAAAAAAAAAATTTGGAATTAAGGGGATATTTAAATTTATTCTTGCTCGGAGCGTCCTATCAATTTCCGGTTGGTTCCAGGATTTTTCTCCCAATATAACGATTTGAATGAATTTTTGAAACTTCAGATATTCGCAAATAGCGAAAGAAAAACCTTTCTTAGTTAAAAATTCAAGTAATTAGTTGAATGTGGAACTATTTTGTTAAAAATTCGATTTCGGTCGATGATTCATCATTTTAGTTGAAAATTGTCTTTCTTTCTTCAAAATTCACCTATTTTGTTAACATTTTTTTAAACTGAAAATCTAACTATTCCACGTTTTGTTGAACTGTGTATTTTTTCTATAAAAACTGAAAAAAAGAGGCAAAGTTGTTCAATTAGGAACGAAGATGTGAGCTGTTAAAGTTTGCGGGTGAACCTAACCCAGTGTGTATACCTCGTTATAGAACTATAGTGTGTATACCAGGATGGTATACCAGGATAGAGAAAATAAATCTTTTCGGTTTACAATTCATTTTTTTGTCTGAAAATTAGTTTTTTTATTGAAAATTATTTTTCTTCCTGAAAATTAAACTATTCCATGTTTAATTGAACTTCAATAATCTTCAGTTGAAAATTCAACTATTTGATAAAAAATTTGGGTATTTTATTGAAACTTTGCCTTTTGTGGTAGAATGTTAATCTTCTTGAAGATAATTCACCTTTTTGGTTAAAAGTTCAACTATCAGGTTAGAAATTCCATTAAAAATGAAAATATTTTGTTAAGAAGTGGTTTTTTCGATTGGTGATTCGTCATTTTTGTTAGAAAATCTTTTTCCTTTTTCGGGTCAAAATTCAACTATTTTGTTAATATTCCTTAAAATTATTTTTCTCAACTGAAAATTTAACTATTTCACGTTTGTTCAAACATTTATCTTCTTCAGTTAAAAATTCAACTTTTTGATTGGAAATGTCTTTATTCTCTTGAAACTTTCTCTTCTATGGTAGAAAATTAACCTTCTTGGTGACAGATGCACCTTTTTGGTTGAAAATTCAAATATTTTGTTACAAATTAATCTTTTTTGGTTAAAACCTCATTAATTTTTTTGGCCTAAGAATTATTTTGTTCATTGCAAATTTTTTTTTCACTGAAAATTGAACTATTACGTGTTTGGTTGAACATCAATCTTCTTTAGATGAAAATTCAACTATCAGGTTCAAAATTCCATCAAAAATTTAAATATTTTGTTAAAAATTAATTTTTTTATTGACAATTCATCATTTTAGTGAGGAAATCTTTTTCTTTTTTTCAGTCAAAATTTAACTATTTTGTTGATATTCCTCAAAATTATTTTTCTCAAGTGAAAATTTAACTATTTCACGTTTGTTCAAACATTTATATTCTTCAGTTAAAAATTCAACTTTTTGATTGGAAATGTCCTTATTCTCTTGAAACTTTCTCTTCTAGGGTAGAAAATTAACCTTCTTGGTGATAGATTCAAGTATTTTGTTACAAATTAATCTTTTTTGGTTGAAACCTCATTAATTTTTTTGGCCTAAAAATTATTTTGTTCATTGAAAATTTTTTTTTTAATGAAAATTGAACTATTTTATGTTTGGTTGAACATCAATCTTCTTTAGATGAAAATTAAACTATTTGATTAAAAATTTTTCTTTTTTGTTCAAACTTTCCCTGTTGTTGTAGAATGTTAATCTTCTTTTGAATACTATACCTTTTTGGTTGAAAATTCAACTATCAGGTTCAAAATTCCATCAAAAATTTAAATATTTTGTTAAAAATTCATTTTTTTATTGACGATTCATCATTTTAGTTAGAAAAACTTTCTATTTTTTTTCAAAATTTAACTATTTTGTTAACATTTCTTAAAATTATTTTTCCTAACTGAAAATTTAACTATTGCATGTTTGGTTGAACATTTATCTTCTTCAGTTGAAAATTCAACTATTTAATTGAAAATATCTTTATTCTGTTAAAACTTTGTCTTCTATAGTAGAAAATTAATTTTCTTGGTGACAGAATCACGTTTCTGGATCAATTTTTTTTTATCGAAATTTTTTTTTTTATCGAAAATTATTTTTTTTTACTGAAAATTTAACTATTTCATTGGAAATTTATGTACATTGTTTAAACTCTGTTTCTTTTAGTACAATATTAATCTTCTTGATAACTAATTCACCCTTTTGGTTGAAAATTCGACTATCAGGTAGAAAATTCCTTAACAAATTCTAATATTTGGTTGAAGATTCATTTTTTTTCTTAAAAATTATTCTTCCTCGGTGGCAAATTAATCTTCTTGGTTGAAATTTAATTTCGTTGGTTGAAAATTAGTTTTCCTTTATAGACATTAAATCCTTTCGGTAGAAAATTTATTTGTTTCTTTCATAATTTAGCTTTTTTGTCAAAAAATTATTTGATTTGTTTACAAAACTTATTTCTCTGATTGAAAATTGAATTATTCTATTTTTTGTTGAAAATTTTGTTTGTAGTTGAAAATTCGGCTATTGCGTTGAAAATTTGTCACTTTTGTTAGAAAATAAATCCCTTTGATTGAAAATTCAACTATTAGGTTGAAAATCCTATTGAAAATCAAAATATTTTCTTGAAAATTCATGTAGTTTTTTGAAAATTAGACTTTTGTGGTAAGAAAAAAATATTCTTTTTGAGTAGAAAATTATTCTTTTTGATGAAATTTCATTTCTTTGGTTTATAATTAGTGGTTTTGTTTGATTAGTTTTTTTTTAACTGAAAATTTAACTATTCCATTTTTCGTTAACAATTTTTTTCTGGATAGACATTTAATCTTTCTGGTTGAAATTCTATTTTTTCTTGGAAATTCATGTTTTTTACTCAAAAATTCATCTAATCAGTTGAAAATTTGTCTTTTTTGGTAGAAAATTCATCTTCTGGGTTGAAAATTCAACTATTTGGTCCATTTCCTTTATTCAAGCTGCATGATTTTGGTTAACAGAATTCTTTGATTAAAAATGTAACAAATTTTGTTGAAAATTCATTTTTTGTTGAAAATCATTTTTTCTCCACAAAAGCTGTAACTATTTCGTTTATTGTAGAAAATTTATTGATGATTTTTTTTCTTCATTGATTGAAGAATCTTTCTTGGTTAAAAATTTAACTTTTTTGTTGACAATTCATATTTTTTTCTTAACTTAACAGTTTTTTTATTAAAAATTTAAATATGTTTCCTGGTGGAAATATCAACTATTACAATTTAAGAGCATTCTCGAGAATTATTCGATTTTTGCATGAAACTCGGACTCCTTTAAATTTACGACCACAAGTCCTCGTTGAATTTCACGATTTCCATACAATGTGCAAGGAAGATTTTTCAGCAATACTCGAATATTCAGATTTTTTTTATTGGATATATATTTTGTAGCTAGCAAAAAAGCACCCCCTATGGATTGAATAAACTGGTAAAATCGGTTCCTAACTACATTGAAAAAAAAACGTGATAAAAAATATAGCAAAATTGTTATTTAGTGATGATAGTTTCGAATGATATTAACAGAATTCAGAAACTGAAATTTTTCCAAAACAAGGAAAATGGGTTAATTTTTTAGGAAAGAAATCTTCAACAAAATAGTTAAATTTTCAACCAAAAAATATGATTTTTCTACTGAAGGAGATGAATTTTCAAAACAAAGAGACGAAATTAAAAAAAAAAGTGGAATTTGTTAAAACCGATCTCACATTGAAATTAATTATTATTAAACAATAGTGAGTTTAAATTTTGTTCTTATTTTTGCAGGCATCACTAGAGTATGCGGTTTCTGTTTTTTAAATTAACTGAATTCGGGGAATTTTTAGTTTACTTTTTAGATTTTATTTTTGAAAATCTTCGTGGGAAAAAAAAACTTTGAATAGGAAAAAGTTTTTTTTCATTCTTCATAAGAACGTATTTTTTCATTTTACCAAAAAGTTAATTTGTAACCAAATAGCTGAATTTTGAACTAAACAGGAAGGAAGTCAACCAAAATAAGCAGTTGAATCTTCAAACCCAAAACATTAATTGATATTGATATTTCAAGACAAAAAGAAGAATTTTTTACAAAAAAGTGGAATATTTAATCCAAAAATATGAATTTAACACAAAAAAAAGGTAATTTTCAATAAAGCAGTTCAATTTTCAACCAAATAGTTAATTTTCTACTACATTTTTGATATTTTGAACAAAAAAGACGAATTGTTTATAAAATAGTGAAATTTTCAATTAAAAAATATGAATTTACCAGAAAAAGTAAATTTTCAACAAAATAGATGAATTTTTAAACAAATAGTTGAATTTTCTACTACATTTTTTATATTCCAAGCCATAAAGTCAAAGTTTTTATAGAACAATGGAATTTCTAATCCAAGACTATTAATTTACTACAAAAAAGTTAATCTTCAACCGAATAATTAAATTTTCAACAAGAAAGTTGAATTTTCCACTAAAAATCTGATATTTAAAGCCAAAAATACGAATTTTTTACAAAACAGTAGAATTTTCAATCCAAAAATATGAATGCACTACAAAAAGTTAATTTTCAATCTAATATTTAAATTTTTAACACAACAGAAGGATTCAAACAAAGAATTTTAATATTAAAAAAAATTCAATTTCTACCGAAAGTGACGAATTTTCAAGCCAAAAAGAATAATTTTATACAAAACAATTGGATCTTTAACCCCAAAATATTAATTTTCGACGAAAAAGTTAATTTTCAACCCAATAGTTGAATTTTCAACCCAATATAGTGGAATTTTCTACCAAAATGTTGATATGTTAAACCAAGAAGAAGAATTTCCTACAAAAATAAAAATTTTCAAAAAATATCATTTTCAACGATGAATTTTCTAAGAAAAAAGATTTTTCAGTAAAATAAACATTAACCGAATCGTTTAATTTTCAAGACAAAAAGAAAATGTTTTCCACAAAACAGTTGAATCTTCAAATTTATGATACAACTGTTTATCAGAAAAGTTAATTTTCAACCAAATAGTTTAATTTTCTACTAAATTGTTCAACTTTCTAACCAGAAAGATGATTTTTTCATCATACAAGATAAATTTTGAAACCTAAAAGACGAATTTTAAGCGAGAGAGGTAAATTTTCTAATAAAAAATTGTTAAGTCAAGAAAAAAAAAATTTAACCAAGTGGTTGCATCTTCAAACCAAAAAGAAGAATTTTCTGTAAAACATTTGAATTTTACCACGTAATTGAGAATTTAGGACAAAAATGTTAATCTTCAACCAAATAGTTTAATTTTCTACCAAGTTGTTGGAATTTCAAGTAAAAAAAAAATTAACCGAATTGTTTAATTTTCAAGCCAAAAAGAAAATGTTTTCCACAAAAAAGTTGAATCTTCAAATCAAAAATATAAGTGTTGATCAGAAAAGTCAATTTTCAACCAAATAGTTTAATTTTCTCCTAAATTGTTTAATTTTCTAAACAGAAGATGTTTTTTTTACTATAGACGATAAATTTTCAAAAAGACGAATTTTAAACGAGAGAGTTAAATTTTCTAAACAAAAAAATGTTCAGTCAAGAAAAAAAATTTAACCAAGTGGTTCAATCTTCAAACCAAAAAGAAGAAATTTCTGCAAAACATTTGAATTTTGCTACGTAATTAGGAATTTTGGGCAAAAAAGTTAATTTTCAACCAAATAGTTTAATTGTCTACCAAGTTGTTGAAATTTCAAGCCAAAAAGATTATTTTTCTAATTAAAGGGATGAATTTTTAAATCAAAAAACAACTTTTTTATGAAAGAGTAGAATTTTCTAATCAGAAAGATTTTTCAGACAACAAAAAATTAACTGAATTGTGGAGTCTTCCTAGCCAAAAGAAAAATTTTTTCTACAAAAAAGTTGAATCTTTAAACCCAAAATATAAATTTTCATCAAAAAATTTCATTTTTAACCAGAAACTTTAATTTTCTACTAAATATGAATTTTTCACGAAAAACTTTTTTCAACCAAATAGTTTAATTTTCTACTAAATTGATAAATGTTCAAGCCAGAAAGATGGTTTTTCTACTAGAAAAGATGAGACACAAAAAAATAAATTTTTAACAAAAAACTTAATTTCAAAACAAAGAGTTTAATTTTCAACCAAATAGTAAATAAAATATTGGATTCATAATTTGTTTGCCAAACGTTAGAAATTTCAAGCCAAAAAGACGAATTTTCTACCATACAGTGGAATTTTTTACCCGGAGATATGAATTTTAAAAAAAGAAAGTTAATTTTTAAACAAATAGTTGAATTTTCGGCTAAAACGAAAGATACTTAACCAAAACAAATCAATTTATAATTAAGCAGGTGACTTTCTAACCAACAAATTAATTTTTACCATACCATGAATCACAGCGCAAAAAATTCAAACAATGAGAAATAATAAAATTTTCGAACAGTTTGTAATATTACAAAATTTGAAAGTTCCCGAATAATAAAATTCCTTGCAGAAAATTACCGAATTATAGAATATCCAAAACATAAATTTGAAGAATCATAAAATTCTCAAATTTATATAATTAATTTCTTTTTTCAAAAATTAATATTATTTAGTTATTAAAAATACAAGAATCGAATGTTTCTACAAAAATTTTTTTTTCTTTTTAAAGTTTCTAACATTTTGGTTAGAATTTAAAATAACAACTTTTTTTAATTTATCCAGAAATATGTTTTTCTTTTAATTATTATTACTTTCATTTCAAGCAATAATTTTAGATATTTTAAACATAAAAATCTGCTTTTAATAACGATATTTCATTATTGTATTTTTGATAAATAATATTCGTAGAAACATTATAATTGTTCAAATTCGAGAATTCTCTAATTTTTTTATTTCTTAATTCGGTAATTTTCTCTCAGGAATTTGATGATTCCAGTATTTTTTAATTCAGGAATTTCACCATTCGGGAATTTTCCAATTTGGGAATTTCACTAATCGGGAATTTTCTAATTCGGAAATTTTACAATGTCGGGAATTGTATTTTTCATTTTTTTTTTCAGTCATCCTAATTCAGTTAACAAATATTTTAATAAAGTTTTGTTCAACTAATTTCAACTTAAAATTTGTAACTTTTCTATTAGTATGATTTAAATCTAAAATTTGAGAATGCTCAGCTCTCCAATACAAAATTATAAAATTATAATTAAGTTGCGATATACTTTCAATTTATTTATTTTGTAGTTTTAAAAATCGTATATTTAAAAAAAATGGGTAAAAAGGAAAATTTTCTCAAAAATAGGGGGAAAATTGAAATTTGAAAGAGAAATGGGGAAGCGGAAGGAAATAGGGGAAAGACGATGATCCTTGAATTTTAGTAAATTTCAAAGATAAATTCCTCTTAATTTATTTCTCAACATTTTACGTCAAAATTTCAGTGAAGCGAAGTATTTAATAATTCTCGAGAGTTTGAAACTAAGTCTCAACGCCTCTGCAAATTTGTTTTACTGCTCATGTTGTCACAAATTGTTTACCTTCTTCTGCAACCTAAATGAACTTGGTGCTTATAGAATAGTAATGATATGAACTCAATTCAAAATATCATTAGTTTTCGTGAAAACATAATTTTTTAAACAATTTATCATTGTTTTTAATAATATTCTCTATGAATAATGCCAGAAAGTTACGGTTTAAAAAATATATATTTAACATTTTGTTCACTTTTTACTTAGTAAGTTTATGATGATAATAATACAAGTTAACAAAAGTGAATAATTAAATAATTTATTATTTATAACTATTTCCTATTAGAGAATTTCTACAAAGTTTTGTTTTTTCTAATTTCAAGCTTTTCTTTGACTTTTTATTTATAAATAAAGAATAAAATAACATCAACAAGAATCAGTTATTGAATATTAGTACCTTTCTTCAAAAACAAAATATTTCAAATCTTTTTCTAATGTTTTAAAATATTAGTTTAAACAAAAAGACAAACTACTTGAAGGAAAAGTCATATTCGATATGATCCATGCAGAAAATTTGAAAAATTTTTGTAAATATCTGGTTACATTTCAGAAAAAAATATGTTTACAAAAACATATTTTTACAATGGGTCGAAAAATAATCTTTCAGGTTGGAAATTCAACTATTTGGTTGAAGTTTTGAAAATTTATTTACTTACATTCAAATTCATCAATTCAGTTGAAAATTCATCTCTATAGTCAGAAAATTCAAATATTTGCTAGAAATTTTTTGTTTTTTGCCATATTAATTTTTTTTGTTTCAAATGAAAATTTGACTGATTCTTGACTGAAAAATAATCTTTTCTACTCAAAAATTTGACAATTTGGTTGAACATTTCTGTATTTTGTTGAAAATTCTTTTTTTTATAGAAAATTAATCAGCTTGGTTGAAATTTTATGATTTTAGGTACAAAATTCAACTTTTTGATTGAAAATTAATCTGCTTTGTTAGAGAATTCAACTATTTTGTTAAAAATTAATTTTATTCACCGAAAACTTAACTATTCCATTCTTGAGTAAAAATTCTGATCTTTTTCAGTAGAAAATTCATGCCTTTTGCTGAAAATTAATCTTCTTTGTCGAAAATTTAAGTTTTTGATAATAAATTATTCTACTTTGTAAGAAATTCAACAATTTTTTTGAAAAGTCATTTTGTTTGTTGAAAATTCAACTATTTTATTGAAAATTCGTTTTTTTTCTGTTTAGTTGGAAAATAATTTATTAAACTGAAAATTTAACTTCCATTTTCAAGTTGAAAATTTATCTTTGATAGTTGAAAATTCAAATACTTGGTTAAAAATGGAACTATTTTGTTAATTATTTATTTTTCCGGTTCAGATTTTTAATTTTATTTTAAAATGGTTTGACCAGAAAAACTTACTATTTCGTTGAGAATTCGTTCCATTAAATTTATTCTTCAAACGAAAATATAACTGCTTTATTTTTATGAAAATTTGTCTTTCTTAGTTAAAAATTAATGCATTTTATTTACATTCCTTTTTTTCTGTGGAAAATCAAAATCTTGTTTAAAAATTCATATTTTTTCTTAAACACTAAATTATGTTGTTCAAAATTCAAATACTTGCAAAAACAAACAAAAATTAATTCTTGGGTTGGAAACTAATTTTTTTAAACTGAAAACAAACATTTCATTTTTTATTGTTTTATGTATTTGTTGAATACTATTTTGTTCAAAATTTTCTGTATTGAAATTTTTTTTTCCAACTGAAAATGTAACTCTTTCATTTCTGTTAAGAATTTGTCTTTCTAAGTTGAAAATTGATTTATTTTGTTAAATTTTTTTTCTTCATGTAGAAACTTGAGATTCTTGCTCGGAAATTCATATTTTTGTTGAAAATTGAATCATTTTGTCGAAAATTTATTTACTTTGTTTAAAATTAATTGTTTTTCATTAACAATGGTCTTTTTTGTTTCAAAAAATAATGCTTTTTCCGAAAACATCATCTTTGTGGTTGGGGATTTAACCATTTTGTTGAAAATTGGTTTTTTTCCTTGAAAATTCATTTTTCAACTAAAAAAAAAATAACTTTTATAATTTCTGAATGTTTTATCTTTTCTAGTTGAAGATTCAATTATTTCTTTGAAATTTTTTTTTGTGTTCAAATAAAATTTTTTAAATAAAAAATATTAAAATTTTATTTTTGTTTAAAAATGTTATTTTTGTTTAAAAATGTATCATTTTGATTGAAAAATCTATCTTCTTAATTGAAAATTCATCTTTTTTGGTCAAAAAATAATTTCCTTGTTCCGAAAGTGATGTTTTTTTGTAAAAATTCCATCATGCGGTTAAATTTGGTAAAAAACACATTTTTAGTTGAAAATTAATCAGTTTTGTTGAAATTTTTTTTATTGTTAAAAATCAATTTTTTGTTGTGAAAATCCAACTACTTACATAAAAGTTGTACTTTCTGTTAAAAAATTCATTTATTCTTTAAACCTGCTATTTCATTCCTGATTGTTTTACTTTTTTCAGTCTACAACACAACTATTTTGTGCACAATTATTTTTTTTTGTCGAAATTAAATTTTTTTATTAAAAGTGTAACCATTTTATTTTTATTTGAAAATTTATCTTTTTGAATTAAAAATTCATCTTGTTCAAAATTCGTCTTTCTTAGTTGAAAATTAATGTATTTTGTTGGAATTTCATTTCTTCTTCCAGAAACTTAAGATTCTTGCTTGAAAATTCATATTTTTTCGAAAACTGAGTAATTTTGATGAAAATTCAAATACTAGGCTGAAAATTAATGTATTTCAGTAAAAAATGGTCTTTTTTGTTGAAAAAATTAATGCCTGTTACGAAAACATCATCTTTGTGGTTTAAAATTAAACTATTTTTCTGCAAAATCTAACTATTTTGTTGAAAATTTGTTTTTTTGGTTGTAAATTTGTTTTTTTGGCTGAAAATTAATTTTTCGAACTGGAAAAATAACTAATTTAATTTTCGATTGTTTCATCTTTTCTAGTTGAAAATTCAGCTATTTTGTTGAAAAAATTTTGTTGTATTTAAATTTAGTTTTGTGTTGAAAAATGTAACAATTCTATCTGTGTTCAAAAATTTATCATTTCGACTTGAAAATTCAAGTTCTTAGTTGAATATTCATATATTTTTCGAAAATTCAGCTTTCTTGGGGACAAAAATCTCTTATTTCGAAAGTAATGTTTTTAGTTAGTCACTCAATTATATGGTTTAATTTCCTGAAAAAACATTATTAGCTGAAAATTTACCTGTTTTGTTGAATGTTTTTTTTTTTGTGAAAAATTAATTTTTTGTTTTAAAAATCCAACTAATAGCATGAAAGATGTACTTTCTGTTGAAAAATTCATTTCTTCTTTGAACGTGCACCATTTTAGATGAAAGTTCAACTATTTGGTTTGAATTTTATCTACTTTGTTGAAAATTGTAAACTTTTTTAAAAAAGTAATGTTTTTTTGTTTCAAAATTCCCATTAATCTAGCTTAGACGGTGTAATCTACCATAATTTGATCTAATCCAGAGTAATCCAAGGCAATCCAGATTAATCTGAGTTAATCCAGAGTAATTCTGTACATGAAGGTAATCCAGAGAATCCCATATACAATCCAGGATAATCCACCTCCGCTGGATCAAACTTTTATGGGGTTTTCCCCCTCAGGAAAGCCCCATACTGGAATATTCCTGAATGTTTGGTGCAGTGTAATTGTATTGAATGCATTCGATATTTTAGTATGTAGGTGAGTATCTGGTAGGTAGGTATATGGTTTCCAGTCTTACCAAGAAACGTATTGGATCTACGTGAACAGGCAGCTTCAGGAGTAACTGCATTATTTATACCCTGGCGTTAGGTCATATACTGAGGGCTGCTGTAGCATCCACTCTGGTCACGTGATTCGCACAGATCACCCTAATGCTCTGCTACAGCCATCTCTGGATTCCTGGATCATCCGCTTCTTTGCTAACCACCCCTAATTTTACGACCAAACTTAACTTCTAAATGACAATCGTTGAGCTAACTATTTCCAATTGGGATTGTTCAGTAACTCACTTTTTTTTAATATTATGTTTTTTATTTGAAATATCAAACATTTCCAAGGCCTTCTAGAATATTCCAGAGCATTTAATAATTTAAGAGCACTTTTCAGAAACGTCTTATATCTAAGAAATACCGTGGGTGTTTGGAATGAAGAGAAGTGTGAGGAAGTGAGAGGAAGTAAGGGGAATGAGAGGTGTTAAAGTTGGAGGAGCGATGCAAAATGAGGGTGGTGAACTGACGGGACATGATAGAAAAGGAAGCATGAAGCAGAAAGTAGGGAAAGACAAGGGAAAGGAAGAGAGGTGTAGTAGGGGATATAAGTAGAAATTATGGGTGAGGTGGTAGGTGAAGTGAGGGAAAATAAGCTGAGCAAAATCGAGGTAAAGTTAGAGGAGGGGAGTCGTTGGAACTTATGGCAGGTAAAGTAGGTAAAGCCAGTAAAAATTAAAGAAGGCGTGTGGGGAAGTGAGTAGAAGTGATAGAGGTGAAGTGAGGAGAATGAGGGATATTAAGTTTGAAGGAGCGATGTAGAATGAGGGTGGCGAAGTGAGGGGACATAATAGAAAATGAAGCATGGGGCAGAAAGTAGGGAAAGACAAGGAAAAGGAAGAGATGTGTAGTAGGGAATATGAGAGGAAATTATGGGTGAGATAGTAGGTAAAGTAAGGAAAAATAAGCAGAGCAACATTAAGAGAAATTAAGAGGAGGGAAGTCGATGAAAGCTATGGTAGGGAAAGTAGGGAAACCTAGTAAAAATCTGAGAAGGAGAATTGTGGGGAAATAATGGGTGGTGGTGAAGGGGAAGTGAGGGACATGAGGGATATTAGAGTGTGAGAAGTGATGTAAAATGAGGGCGGCGTCGTCACGGGACATAATAGAAAAGCAAGCATGGAACAGGAAGTAGGGATAGACAAGGGAAAGGGAGTGAGGTGTAGTAGGGGATATAAGAAGAATTTATGGGTGCGGTAGTAGGTGAAGTGAGGGAAAATAAGCTGAGCAAAATCGACGGAAAGTTAGAGGAGGAGAGTCGATGGAACTTATGGCAGGGAAAGTAGGGAAAGCCAGTAAAAATTAAAGAAGGCGTGTGAGGAAGTTAGCTAAAGTGATGGAGGTGAAGTGAGGGGAATGAAGGATATTAAGGTTGGAGGAGCGCTGTAAAATGAGGGTGGTGAAGTGAGGGGACATAATAGATAATGAAGCATGGGGCAGAAAGTAGGGAAAGACAAGGGAAACGAAGAGAGGTGTAGTAGGGGATATAAGTAGAAATTATGGGTGAGGTAGTAGGTGAAGTGAGGGAAAATAAGCTGAGAAAAATCAAGGGAAATTTAGAGAAGGGAAGTCGATGGAAGTTATGGCAGGGAAAGTAGGGAAACCTAGTAAAAATCTGAGAAGGAGAAGTGTGGGGAAGTGAGATGAAGTGATGGAGGTGAAGTGAGGGGAATGAGGGATATTAAGGTTGGAGGAGGGCTGTAAAATGAGGGTGGCGAAGTGAGTGGACATAATAGAAAATGAAGCATCGGGCAGAAAGTAGGGTAAGACAAGGGAAAGGAAGAAATGTGTAGTAGGGAATATGAGAAGAAATTATGGGTGAGATAGTAGGCAAAGTAAGGGAAAATAAGTAGAGCAAAATCAAGGGAAATTTAGAGAAGGGAAGTCGATGGAAGTTATGGCAGGGAAAGTAGGGAAACCTAGTAAAAATCTGAGAAGGAGAAGTGTTGGGGAAGTAAGGGGTGGTGGTGAAGGGGAAGTGAGGACATGAGGTATATTAGAGTTTGAGAAGTGATGTAAAATGATGGTGGCGAAGTGACGAGACATAATAGAAAAGGAATCATGGAGCAGAAAGTAGGGAAAGACAAGGGAAAGGAAGAGAGGTGTAGTAGGGGATATAAGTAGAAATTATGGGTGAGGTAGTAGGTGAAGTGAGGGAAAATAAGCTGAGAAAAATCGAGATAAAGTTAGAGGAGGGGAGTCGATGGAACTTATGGCAGGGAAAGTAGGGAAAGCCAGTAAAAATCAAAGAAGGCGTGTGGGGAAGTGAGAAGAAGTAATGGAGGTGAAGTGAGGGGAATGAGGGATATTAAGGTTGGAGGAGGGCTGTAAAACGAGGGTGGCGAAGTGAGGGGACATAATAGCAAATGAAGTATAGGGCAGAAAGTAGGGAAAGATAAGGGAAAGAAAGAGATGTGTAGTAGGGAATATGAGAAGAAATTATGGGTGAGATAGTAGGTAATATAAGGTAAAATAAGCAGACTAAAATTAAGGGAAATTTAGAGGAGGGCAGTCCATGGAATTTATGGTAGGGAAAGTAGGGAAACCTAGTGAAAATCAGAGAAGGAGAAGTGTGGGAAAGTAGGGGGTCGTGGTGAGGGGGAAGTGAGGGACATGAGGGGTTTTAGAGTCCGAAAAGCGATGTAGAATGAGGGTGGCGAAGTGAGGGGACGTAATAGAAAAGGAAGCATGGGGCAGAAAGTAGGGAAAGACAAAGGAAAGGTAGAGAGGTGTAGTAGGGGTATAAGAAGAAATTATGGGTGAGGTAATAGGAGAAGTAAAGGAAAATAAGCAAAGGAAGATTGAGGGAAAGTTAGAGGAGGGGTGAGAGGAATGAGGGGTGTTGAAGTTGGAGGAGCGATGTAAAATGAGGCGGTAGGTGAAGTGAAGGAAAATAAGCAGAGTAAAATCGAGGGGAAGTTAGAGGAGGGGAGTCTATGGGGAGTTATGGCAGGGAAAGTAGGGAAAGCCAGTGAAAATTAGAGGAGGAGAAGTATTGGGAATAGGTGGAGGGACCGTGAGGGGAATTGAGCGGTAGTGAAGTATGTAGGATGTAATAAGAAATGATGCGTGAGGTAGTAGGTGATGTGAGGGAAAATAAACAGAGGAAAATCGAGGGAAAGATAGAGGAGAGAAGTCGATGGGAAGTTATGGCAGGGAAAGTAGGGAAAGCCAGGAAAATTAGAGGGGTAGAAGTATTGGGAGTGGGTGGAGGGGCACTGAGGGGAACTGAGGAGTGGTGAAGTAGGGAGAGCTCTGTGAAATCAAAGATGAGGAACTAAGGGTATTGAGGAAAGAAAGTAGGTGAATCGAAACGAGCAGAAAGAAAGTAGGAAAAGAGAAGGGAAATGAGGAGAGGTGTAGTAGAGGATGTGAGGAGAAATTATTGTGCGGATGATAGGCGAAGTGAGTAATAATGGGGGAGGGGAATAAAGGGAAATTTAGGGGAGAGAAACTAGGGGAAGTGAGGGAAAATTAGGGGTAGAAAATTTGTGTATGGTATGATAGTCAACTATTATATTTTTGGTTGAAAATAATCCTTTCGGGTTTCTTGAAAACGCATCTGCTTCCTTGAAAATGTATTTGTTTTTGTTGTGGATTCAACTGTTGGATTGGAAATTCATCTTTTTGGTCCAATTCAACTTTTTTTATTACATTTTTTTTTAATTTGGTTGAAATATCAACTATCACATTTTTCTAAAATGAATTAAGGTAGTTAAAAATGTAACTATTCAATTTTTGGATCAAAATTCATTTCTTTTAGTGAAAAATTCAGCTGTTTGCATAAATTTTCAACCTTAGTTGAAAACTGAACTATTTTATTAAGAATAATTATTTCCTTAATGAATTTATCTTTTATAGTTAAAAAATCAACTAATTAGTTTAAACTTGAATTTCTTGGCTTAAAGATGAACTACTTTGTTGATAATTTTTTTTTGAGATTCATTTATTTGGTTGGAAATTTATTTATTTTGTTAAAAATTCGTTATTTTTCTGTTGAGAATTAACTGCCTGATTAAAATTAGTCAATTTTGGCTGGGGATTCTTCTATTTTGTTGAAAATTTAACTATTTAATCAAAATTCCATTTTCATTCATGATTAATAATACATCATTTTAGTTAAAAATTGAATTGTTGAAAACGCCTTCTTGTTGACTAAAATTGATCTTTTCAGTTTGTATTTAAATTTTTATATTTATAATAATAAATAATATAATGAATGAATAATAATAAGTCAATGTTAATATTCATTCGAATATATAAATTGAATGTTTAAATAACATTATGAATTTTGGCGGAAAATTTCATCTATTTTAGTTGAAAATTCAAATATTTGGTTAAAAATTCATTTATTTTGTAAAAAAAATTGATATTTTTGGTGGAAAAAATACATTGATTAAAAAAAAAATTAATTTTCTACCGAAATAAGAGAATTTCCAATGAAAGAAATTTATTTTTCACCTAAAACTTGAATTTTCAAGTTAAAAAGAAAACTCATCAACCAAAAATGAAATAGTAGAATTTTCAGATAGAAAAATTGATTTTTCACCAAGAAAAACGAATTTTCAACGAAATAATTCAATTTCAAAATGAATATTTCCTTTTTTACGAAGGAGTACATTTTTTCAAGAGTTGTTTCATTTTTGACCGAAATATGAATTTTCAACAGAAAAATTAATTTTGATCCATATAGTTCAATTTTTTACGGAATGATTGAAGCCCTAAACCTAACAGACAAAAATTTCGCCCGAAGAAATAAATCATTTAAAAAATGAATTCTCAAGAAAACAGTTTAACGTTTCTACAGAAAAAAATAATCTATCATTTAAATGTATAAATTTTCAACCAAGCACTTGAATTTTCAGCTGAAAAATATAAATTTCAAACCAAATACTTGAATTTGGAACTAAAAAAGATAAATTTTCATTAAAAATAGAGTAGTTAAATAGTTGAATATTCTACTAAAGGAAAGAATCTCTAACAAAAAATTACTTCTTAATAAAATGGTTGCATAGTAGAAAAAATAATTATTTTCAATCTAATAGTGGAATTTTTAACCAAGGTAGGTGAATTGTGAAACAAAAACATAATGCTAGACTCTTAACAACAAAAAATTAACGTCTCACCAAAAATAATTGAATTTTCTTATTGTGTTCTATTAATTCAGTTCAAATTTAAACGAAAAAACGAGAAAAAAATTCCCGTCGTCTTTGTCATACAAATAATTACTAATGAACAATTTGAATATTTCCCATGACTTTTCAAACAATTTTTAATTGTTTGAACAAATTTAACTTATTTAAACAATTATTTATTCCCGAAAAATGTAAAAAATAATCCTATTTTTTGATTGACATGTAATATTTTGTCATTGTTTTGAGTAGTGATTTAAAAAAAAAAATGTAATTATTTAAATAATTACTTATTGCTTATTCTCAATATTTCTAAAAATTGACCCCGATATGTCCAGTTTTTTCTCAAATTGGTATCCTATGCTACTTTTTGCTAAATAATTATATAAATTTGATACATATGTTTCAATGTTTAATAAATTTTCATTTGTTTAAACAATTTTTATTTGCTTGAGCAGTTTTGCTTTCGATAACTTTAAAAAAATAAAATAATATAATTATTTTTCTGACTGTATAGTGTATAGAAAGAATATCCTAACAATTTGTTATTTGTTTAAGCAAATATAATTTGTTTAAACCATTTTTTTTCAACAATATTTTTTAAATCGTATTTTCTGAATTGAAAATAATATTGAATGATTTCGAGAATTAGTAAATTCTGTTAAAAACGTAGTGTTATTGTTTAAAAAATTTTAATTGGTTCTAGCAGTTTTCTATTAAAAAATGTGGATCAATAATATAAAATATCAAACATGGAATTATCTTCCTAATATATTTTAATATAAATTTGTTGTCCTCCAGTATGTCAGATTGATATACTTATGCCTTTATAATTCAAATTTTATTATGACTTTATGATTTATTTAATAATACGCCAAAGAAGATGTAAACCATCCATACCCAATTTGAAGGAAATTTGAAGAAAAAAAAACAATAATTAATTTGATAAACAATGACATAAAGTTTTAGCAGAATGTATTATTCTTTGAAATCATGCAATATTATGTTTAATTCAGAAAATAAGATGAAAAAATATTGTTGGAAAAGTAATTGTTTAAACAAATTGTATTTGTTTCAACAATTGAAAAATGAATAATATATTCTTTCTATACACCATAAAGTCAGAAAAATAATTATATGTATTTTATTTTTTTAATGTCATCGAAGAAAACTGCTTAGGCAAATCAGAATTGTTTAAACAAATAGAAATTTATTAACCATCAAAAGGAATGTATCAGAATGATAAAATTATCTAACAGAAAGTAGCATAGGATACCATTCTGGGAAAAAACAGGACATTTCTGGGTCAATTTTAGAAATTTTTACAATAAACATTAAGTAATTGTTTAAATAATTAACTAATGTTTTCGAAAAAAATTGGTATTTCAAACAATGACAAAACATTACATTTCAATCAGAAAATACGATTATTTTGTACATTATTTGGGAATAAATAATTGTTCAAATAAGTTAAATTTGTTTAAACAATTAAAAATTGTTTAAAAAGTCATGGAAAATATTCAAATTGTCCACTAGTAATTATTTGTATGAAAAAGACGATGGAAATGGCTAAAAAGTAACAATAATACGTAAAAATCTAGTTTTTTGTGGGGGTTAAAGATAAAAATTATTAGTATGATTTTATTCCATACGTACTCCTCTTCAATCCCTGGAATGTTTGGCACGTTTCGATCAAACCCTGAAGTATTAGTTCAATTTTTCGAAAATCAAAAATTTCCCCATGTTAATTAAATGGTATTTTGAAGTGCTCGGTGGCACGTGTAAGTATTCGAATTTCGAAAAAAAAAAATTAGGGAAAGTGCCCGGTGGCACGTGTTAATATTCGAATTTCGAAAAAAAAATTCGGGATTTTTTTTCTCCGGAAATGGAAAATTTTTTTTTTTTGGGGGGGGGGGGTCTTGCCCTCTAGGGTGAAAAAAAAATTTTGCAACGCATTTTTGGACCACCCTAATGTGCTCCCTAATAGTTTGATGATCCTCCAGTCTGGGTTCTATCAATTCCGTAATTTGTCTCTTTTTTATTGGTTGGTGTCAGTGGAATACATACATCTCTGAGAAGCTTGAAATCGTATTACTCCCCTATTTCCTGGGGTCCAATGTAGCCCACTTGAGGAATTCAGTCTGCGACTGGCAGTACGGTAAATCGGATCTCCCTCGACCAACTTACACGGACAATCGAGTTTTCATCCACCCTCCTAGGTATAATATCCTTCCCTAAATGGCTGACTGATGGTCATTTCTCACAATAAGCAGCACTTGAAATCAGTAAATTCTCTCTTTCTGTACGTAATTTTTAGTTTCCAAAAATATTTTTACTAATTATAGCTAGCAGAATTGGGCTAGAAGTATTTATGATACAAACTTAAATTCAATTTTAAACACAATAGTTGAATTTTCAACCTAAAAATACAAATTTGCAACAAGAAGTGTCATAGATTTGATACTTTCACGATGATTCATTATAATAAATTTAAATTCAAAATTTAGAATTTTAAAGATTTTTCGGTTTTCAATCGTGTGCGAAACTATGAATGTTGCCGACGTTTCGTGAACATTGCAGTTCACTTCTTCAGGGCTGACCTGAAACTAAAGTTTCAGGTTATGTTGTTCTTATACATGTATTCTCTACGATGCCTGTGATTGGCCAGAGTGCCCCATGGTGGGGACTGCTTGAACTTGATTGGCCAATCAAGTCTTTTTTAAAAAAACCCGGGAGGACGGGAAGCCAAATCGGATTGGTATTAAATCCATTGTCCCTATTGATGTTATTAGGGTGTTTCAAGATTTCGATTGCTTCTCTATGTTTTCTTGGAAATTCATTGTACGTTTTGGCAATGACTGTTGTTTTGTCAAATAAAATACTATGTCCTGTTTCGATATGATGCTCAGCTACTGCTGATTGTGTGAAATGTTTTAGCCTAACTTTACTCTCATGTTCCTTTACACGTTGACTTACCGCCCTTCCGGTTCCTCCAATATAGACTTTACCACAAGAACAAGGGATTTGATATACTCCCGGATCACTGAAAGGTTCCTTTTTATCTTTAGGGTTGTTTAGAAGTTGTCCTATTTTTGCAGGTGGTTTAAATATAGTTTGGATGTTGTGTTTGTTGAGAATTCTTCCTATTTGTTCCGTGATACCTTGAATGTAGGGTAGGATGGTGGTTGTTTTTCTCTCTTTTTCTTTAGTAGGTTGTGTTGACTTATTTTCTTGAGTGTATTTTCTTATTGCTTTATTAATTTGTTTGTTTGTGTAATCGTTTTGTATTAGGATTTGTTTAACATTTTGTAATTCCTTTTGTAAGTTATCTTTATCTGTTATGGAGACAGCTCTGTATACAAGGGAATTGATGACCGATTGCTTTTGAGATGGGTGGTGGTGGGAGGAGGCATGCAGGTATCTGTTTGTATGCGTGGGTTTTCTGTAAACTTCATGTCCTAATGTGTTATCAGATCTTTTATAAACTAGTACGTCCAAGAAAGGTAATTTTCCGTTTTGTTCAATTTCCATAGTGAACTTGATATTAGGGTGTATTTGAATGATGAAATCGAAAAATTTGTTTAGTTCGTCTAGTCCGTGTCTCCAGATGACAAAAGTGTCGTCAACGTAACGGCACCAGAATTCCAGTTTAAGCTTGGATTTGTTAAAGATTTTAGTTTCTAAATTTTCCATAAAAATGTTGGCTATTACAGGTGAGATTGGAGATCCCATTGCTGCTCCTGAGGTTTGTTCGTAGAATTGGTTATTGAAAGAGAAATAGGTATTAGTGAGACAGTGTTCTATTAAAGGTGTGAGATTGGAGGGGAAGTTTGCAAATGATTTAATAATATCGATTGTGTCAGAGATTGGTACTTTTGTGAAGAGAGATACTACGTCGAAACTTACTAGGATGTCTTGGGGTTGAATGTGAATTTGTTGTATTTTTCTGATGAAGTCAAAAGAGTTTTGGATGTGTGTGATAGAGTTTCCTGTGAAAGGCTTAAGTTTTTTAGCGAGAAAGCGTGCTAGGTTGTAACTTGGAGAGTTTATTGCGCTGACGATCGGTCTGAGTGGGATGTTGTTTTTGTGAATTTTTGGAAGTCCGTAAAGTTTTGGAGAGATAGGATTAGTAGGTTTTAATTTAGATATTGTATCGCTGTCAAGATTTGAGTCTTTTAGGAGGCTTTGTGTTTTTCTGGTTATTGTTTTTGTGGGGTCTTTTTTAAGCTTTTTATATGTATCGTCAGTAAGATGGTCCATGATTTTGTTGTTATAGTCTTCTTTATTCATAATTACTGTTGCGTTGCCTTTGTCTGCGGGTAATATTATGATGTCTTTATTCTGATTGAGTTCTTTAATAGCTGTTTTTTCTTGTTTTGTTAAGTTTGAGGAAGGAAGTTGGGCTTCGCGTAAAATGTTGGCTGTCCTACGTCGTATGTCATTTGCTTTTTCGGGTGGAAGGGTGTATATTGTGGATTCCAAATTACTGATGATTTCTTCTTTTGGGATTTTGGAGGGGGCGACTGCAAAATTATGTCCTTTAGATAAGGCTGAAATCATTTCGTTGCTGAGATGATGGTTAGAGATGTTTTTTACTGTATTAGTTAATGGTGCGTGCTTTACTGGAAGTAATTTGTCAAATTTTATTTTTTGTTTCTCAGTGCAAAAATCTTTAATCCGTTTGGGATTGGTCAAATGATATGCGGTCCAATGTGGACCAAATGTTAAATCTGAGAGTGTTTGATAGAAAAAGATGAAGTTTTAATAGTTTTTTGGAGGTGGTATGCAGTTCAAATTTGGTATGTTGTATCCTTTCTTTTAAGAGAAGCAAACTTGTTTTATGTGTAATTGATTTGGATTTAGATGTTCCCAGATGGTTTTTTAACTGTAAGAATTTTGGGACGATGTTATTGTCCCTACACCGTTTTAAGAAAGCTAAAGATGTTAGTAGTTTAGCTTGAGAAGACATGAGCTTACTAAAAGTGTTAGTTTTAGTAAGGAAACTCTCCCCGTAGAGTTCTTTAATAATAGATTTGATACTTTTACGATGATTCATTATAATAAATTTAAATTTAAAATTTAGAATTTTAAAATTTTAAAGATTTTTCGGGTTTCAATCGTGTGCGAAACTATGAATGTTGCCGACGTTTCGTGAACATTGCAGTTCACTTCTTCAGGGCTGACCTGAAACTGAAGTTTCAGGTTATGTTGTTCTTATATATGTATTCTCTACGATGCCTGTGATTTATTATAAGAAGTGTCATACTTTCTATTTCAATCAAAAAACATAAAATTTATACAAAAAAAATTTTTTTCAAATCAAAAAGACGAATTTTCAACAAAATGAAGATTTTTCACTAAAGGAAGAAAATTTTACCTAAATCGTTGAACCTTCTAGCCAAAGACGAATTTTCTCTACGAAAATTGAATCTACAAACAAAGAATATATCTCCATCAAAAAATTAGTTTTCCCCGAAACTGATGCATTTTTGCCCAACAAAAATGAAATTTTAAAGCAAGGAAATTATTTTTTTTTTTTTTTACCAAAGAGGAGAATTTTAAACTGAAAAAGATCAATTTCAGAAGAATAGAAAAGTTACATTTTTAGTTAAAAATTCAATGACAAAAATACATTTTTAACAATATATAGTTTAACCTTTACCCAAGAAGTTGAATTTTCAATTTTAAAATATGAATTTTTAACAAAGTAGTTATACTTTCAACTAAAGAGAAACTAAAAATATAACTCTTACAGAGAATTATTTCTTAACAAAGTGATTCAACCAAATCTTTCAAATTAAATAGTTAAATACTGAAGCAATGAAGAATAATTTCCATCCAAAAAGTTGCATTTTCATAAAAAAAAGAAGTTTCTACCAAAATTATGACTTTTTAACCAAAAAGTAAATTTTCAACAAAATAGTTATATTTCTGCGAAACAGCAGAATTTTCAACCAAAAAGTATGATTTTCCAACAAAATTGTTGAATTTCGAAAGAAACAGTTGCATTTCTATCTAAGAAAGATGTAATTTCTGCTAAAATAGGTGAATTATGAAATCAGAAAGACAAATTTTCAAACAAAATGATGACTTTTTAACAAAAAAGTTTTATTTTTCACCAAACAGTTGCATTTTTATTCAAGAAATATGCTATTTCTCTTAAAAGTGATGAATTTTTTATTGAAAAAAAAAAATTTTAATAGTTTCATTTTTAGTGAGAAACTATTTCAGTTCTCTTTTAAACACCAAAATATTAAATTTAACCAAAAATTAAATTTTCTACAAAATAGTTGAATCTTCAACAAAACAGCAGAATTTTCAACAAAAAAGTATGACTTTTCAATGAAACAAAATGAGAATTGTAAATTATAAGTTGATTTTCTACTAAATAGTCGGATTTTCAAACAAAAAGTATGACTTATTAACAAAATTGTTAAATTTCCAACCAAACAGTTACATTTCTGTAAAAAAAAATTCTTCTAAAACGGGTGAATTTACAAAAAAAATAAGACGAATTTGAAAAAAAAGTTGCATTTTCGAAAAAACAGTTGCATTTTTGTCCAAAAAAGATCCAATATTCCTACTAAAAAAAGATGAACTTTCAAATTCAAAAGACAAATTTTCAGAAAAAAATAGTTTTCATCCAAAAAATATTTCAGTTGACTTATCAGCAACAAAATATGACTTTTTTACAAAAGGTTGATATTATACGAAAAGGGTTCAATTTTTAACCCAAAAGGACGAATTTTTAACAAAATAGTTATACTTTGAACTTAGAAGATGAATTTTAGACTAAAAATATAACTCTCACAGAAAATGATTTCTTAACAACGTGATTCAACCAAATCTTTCAAATTAAATAGTTGAATACTCAAGCAAAGAAGAATAATATTTATCCAAAAAGTTGCATTTGCATAAAAAAAAATAAATTTCTACCGAAGCGAATGAACTTATAAATCAAAAAGATGAATTTGAGAAAAAAATAGTTCAATTTTCTGTTAAAGAAAATTTCAGTTCATTTTTCACGATCAAAATATGAATTTTCAACCAAAAAATAAGTTTCTACGAAAAAAATTGAATTTTCAATCCAAAAAGACGAATTTTCACCCGAAAAGGATGACTTTTTAACAAAATTGTTGAAATCTCTACCCAATAGTTGCACTCTTATCCAAAAAAGGAGAAATTTCTCTTAAAACAGATGAATTTATATTCAAAAAAGAAAAAAAAATGAATTTTCATCCAGAAAAGAATCCATTTGACTTTTCAAAATCAAAAATATAAATTTTGTAACAAAAAATAAGTTTCTACGAACA
>CAKNXH010001538.1:224456-244285 GCA_932178445.1 Andricus quercusramuli | reverse complement strand
CCTTAAGTGGCTAGAACTCTGATTTTTCCTTAAGTGGCTGGAACTCTAATCTTGCTTCAAGTGACAGGAACTGACAGATCTTGTGTTAAGTGGCTGGAACTCAGACTGATCTTGCCTTAAGTGGCTGGAACACAACTGAATCTTGCTTCAAGTGGCTGAGTCACCACTAGATCTGGCCTGATCCGTCTAGAACTCTAATCTTGCCTCAAGTGGCTGGAACTTAAACAGATCTTGCCTTGAGTGGCTGCATCACCATTAGATCTTGCCGTAAGTGGCTAGAACTATGATTTTTCCTTAAGTGGCTGGTACTCTAATCTTGTGTTCAAGGGTGAAATTATATTTTTTTATTCAGAAATTAGACTCTTCAAATGAAAATTCATCTTTACAGGTTGAAAATATTGATTGTTGGGAAATAACTATAAAGATGGAAAAAGATGGTACAAATTCCCTCTAAAGTAAAAAATAAAATTACATAAATGTATTGACAAGTGGATGTAAAGAAAGGTTTTGGATAATTGACAGAAACACTTGAAAGTAACTGCTCAACCGGAACTTCAATTGCAATACTAATTTGATTTCGCATTATGTTTGCATTTCTATAACTCCCGGCTGAATAGAATATGCTGACAAATCCTTTTCCTTCTAATTACAAATTTGATTGAATTATAGTCAATTTTCATCTAATTCTGCGCTCATTCAATGAAGAGGATAAACAGGCAACATTGGCAAATGCATATTCTGACTCTGGTTTGTCAAGAGGAAACAATTTGTCATAATTCAACTGACGTGCAAAAGAACTGCTACATGACCTGCCACTCACAAGCATGGGATCTATCATCTTTGTCGAGCATTGTCACTCTGATTTCACAAATTAATCTGACACTGAAATGCTCTTCAGAAAGATTTTATGAACCCCCACATTCAACGTCGAAAAGAGATTAAAAAATATCATTCATTTCTAATAGGGGAAATCCGAACTTAACTGCCTCAGTTTCCAAAAATAAACCAAACATTTGAATTTTTTAACAAATAGATGATTTTTTGACAAAATAGTATAATTTTAAGAACAAAAATATAAATTTTCAACAAACAAAGTAGTTTTCAAACAAAAAACTGAATTTTTTATAAATTTTTCAAGAACTTGAGCCAAAAGGACGAATTTCATACAAAAAAGTTGAATTATCAATCCCAAAATATTAATTTTCTACAGAAAGAAATGACTTTTTGAATTGAGTAGTCAAATTTTCAAGGAAATAGTTGAATTTTCAACACAGAAAGAAATTTCGTACAAAATAGTTAATTTTTCAATAAAGAAAAATAATTTTCAACCAAAAAGTTGAATTTTCTATCAAATTGTTGAATTTTTAAACCAAAAAGAAGAAATTTTATACAAGTCAGTTGAATTATTATTTAAAAAATATGAATTTTCTACCAAAATAGACGAATTTCCAATTCAAGAAGTCGAACTTTTAAAAACATAGTTAAATTTTCAACCACGAAAAATTTAAGGTGACGAAAAAATGTTTTTACCCAAATTTTGAACCCAAATTGTTGAATTTTTTATCCAAAAACAAGCACTTTATAAAGTCGAATTTTTAAAACAAAAATATGAATATTTGAACAGATTTTTTGAATTTGTTATTTGTAATTTATTGAGAATTATATTTGTATTTTCAATCAAAAGGGATAAACTTATATCCCAAATTGTTAAGTTTTTTATACAAAAGGAGATATTTTGTACGAAACAGCTGAATTTTCAAAACATAAATGTAGTTTTCAACCAAACATTTAAATTTTCCAGCAAATAGTTAATTTTTTTCCAAACAGTGAAGATAATTTAATAATAACACCGGCACACAAAAAAAAAACACTTTCCTGTTCTACAGATGCGACACATATATTCCCATGTATTCTGACCCGCTGAGCACGAATCCGTGGTCCGTTTGACCCCAGCACATCTGGGTCAAGGGCATTTGAAGGTCAAACGGACAGAAAAGTCATTTGGATGAAGATAACTACCATAATTTATGTTTTTTGGGTCGCTGAAACTGAATCCGGGGTCCATTTGGACTCAGCGAGTCAAGGTCAAGGTCATTTCAAGGTCAATTTCGTTCATTCCACTAAAAACAAATTTCTGACTGCAAATTCTGAAAGAACGGAAGATTTTACGTCCAGATATTTATGTTATTATTTGTTTGTGACGACCTGTTAAGGTCATTTTATTCAAATATATAGATGATTCATATGGGTAAATGGTAAATGGGCTACATGGGACTAGACTACCATACTAATATATTGTGACGGTCGCTAAGTCTGAATCTGAGGCCCGCTTGACCCCACGTTGCCAAGGTGAAGGTCATATCAAGGTCATATCAAAGTTACATCGAAAGAAAAATGTGTTACCTATCCAAAATTTGACTTCTACATGTGGGTAAACTTTCCCTGGCGTCTCGATATTTGTTTGCTTTCACCCACGCTTGTAAGGAACTTTTGACAGCTCT
The DNA here is from genome assembly GCA_932178445.1 of Andricus quercusramuli. Lineage (NCBI taxonomy): Eukaryota > Metazoa > Arthropoda > Insecta > Hymenoptera > Cynipidae > Andricus > Andricus quercusramuli. The sequence continues at coordinate 241,784 of CAKNXH010001538.1, read as the reverse complement.
AACGATTCGTCAAGTGAGCTTTTATGAAGCCGCCATTATCCGAATTGCCTGTTACACCAACGATCAGCTAACTTCACTTGAGCGAGCAAAGCTAGTGGCTTCAAATTTTAAAGACGGTGGTGACAACTTTTATGAGAACAAAAGACAGTTTCTGCACTGTTAGAAATATCTGGTTGAATTTTCAACCACATGTGGTTGAAGTTTTATACAATTACCATTGTTGAAATTTCAACGATGCAGTGGTTGAAATTTCAACCACCCAGTTGAAATTTCAACAACATGTAATTGAAATTCCAGTAACGAGAAAAAAATTTTATTCGGTACAGATAGTGAATTTCAAAGCAATTTTAATTTTTCAAAAATCTGGCATGAAACCCATGAAGATTCGTGGAAAATACTTTGCTTTGAGATTCATTAACTGTACCGAAAGAATTCTGATAAGGAAGCAGTGAGTTATTTCGTACGTTTGTGTCGTGTGATTCATCAGATTAACAAAATGTATGTAATATTTAGGAAAATAAGCAGCTTTAAAGAAGACAAAAAGGTACGTTGTGATCTCGGTTGGAATTATATTACCGTAATGAGTTGCGCGCCCAATGAGACAAAGTTTTCAACACTCGTTTTTGTGAACATAACCTAAAAAAAACATACAGCAGTTAGTACCGATACTGTGAATGAAATGTTCCCATTATGATAATATTATTTCAGCTTACCTTTTGTTTTTCTTCTCTAAAGCTGCTTCTTTTCCTGAATATTATGTCCTTTATTAATATTATTGACCTTACGACACAAACGTACGAATCGTGGGACTCTTTCTCCTTGGGGTCTGGCCTCGCGGGAAGTATGAGGGGGCATTGTGTAGTTGAATTTTCAACTACATTTGAATGAATTTTATTTCAACTCCGTGGATGAACGAGATTTCAACCACAGAAGTGGTTGAAAAGTGGTTGAATTTTTAACATATTTCTAACAGTGTGTACGAAGTTACCTGCAACACCATTTGCCCGAAGTTTTTTCTGTGCTCCACGCGGTGACGGCGGGAAACGGATTTTTTTCTTGCTTTTCATTTTTCGGCTAAGCCCTCTGGTGAAGGCATTGTGCTGTCATGGCTGGCACGAGAGAAAGTGCGATGAAGGGTATTGGACGCCCAGTATCGGCGATTGGTCAGGGTGAGGAAACGGGCCCGCAATCATCGTCATCCAGCTACCGCCACCCTTTATTGGTTGGCGATTCAACTGATAAAAAATATAAAGCTATAACAAGTGATCATGTTTTTACCAGCCATGACTGCAACAGCGATAAAAATGTTTTTTGCTACGTTTGTGGAAAGTATGAAGTCATCACTTGCCGTAGGTCAATGAATGAGCAATGTAGAGACATATATCGTCAATGTTATAAAAGAGAAATTTCCCTTCAAAATGAAACATTTGCTCCAGGTAGCATTTGCAGTGCTTGTTACACTATGCTTTTACGTTGGAATAAAGTGAAAAACAATAAAATGTTAAAATACTCCTCACCGATAATATGGTCAATACCTCAATCAGAAAAAGACTGTTATTTTTTCAACGCAAAAGTTAAAGGATTCAACGTTAAAAACAAATCAAGAATATCTTATGTAATAGTGTCTTCTGTCATAACTGCAAAGTCTAATCAAGAGTCTGCTATCGAAAATATAGATACGAGCTCAATGATAAATGAAGCTTCGACAAATAAAGAGACAGATAGAGAGGTTATGTTAGACGGTGAAGAAGAATCTGATGATTGCTCATACGAAGACCATGAAAATGAAGAATATGTGCCGAAATTGCGGAGAAAGCAAAAAAATGAATCTATAAGACTATTCAACCAAGATAGTTTAAACGATGGAGCATGGGTCTTCCTAAAGATGCTTCTGAATATATGGCAGCTGAGTTAAAGAGCCGTGGAATGGTAGAACAGGGGACGAAGTCATCTTTCCACAGGAATCGAGAAAAGAAGTTCCGTCAGTACTTCAATAAAGATGAAGAAGGTATGTTGGTATATTGCAGAGACGTTAACGGTTTGATGAATGAACTGAAAAAGGATGTTTACGTTCCAGAAGAATGGAGATTGTTTGTAGACTCGTCAAAATAAAAGTATTAAGGCAGTGCTGCTTAACAATGGAAATGAGTACTCAAGTCTACCAATAGCGCATTCAACAAAATTAACAGAAAGTTACGAAAACGTTCAATATGTATTGGAGAAAATTGAATATGACAAACATAAGTTGCAAGTTTGTGGTGATTTGAAAATCATAACCATTCTCCTTGGTCAACAATCAGGATATACAAAGTATCCCTGCTTTTTGTGTTTGTGGGATAGCAGGGATCGCACGAATCATTACAAGAAGAAGGTTTGGCCAATGAAAGAACAACTTGAACCTGGAAATCATAATGTACTTCAACAACCTTTAATTGATCCATCAAAAGTATTGCTCCCGCCTCTGCACATTAAACTTGGACTTATGAAACAATTCGTCAAAGTTTTGAATAAAGAAGGAACATGTTTTCAGTACTTGACAAATGAATTTCCTCGATTAAGTGATGCTAAATTGAAAGAAGGAGTATTTGATGGACCTCAGATCCGTAAAATGTTTTACGACGAAAATTTCATCAAGACAATGACAGACTTAGAAAAAGCTGCTTGGCTCCGTTTTCGAGATGTTGCTCAAAACTTGGGATGTTTGATGAATCTCAAACTTCATTTCATGGACTCTCATATTAGCTATTTCCCTGAGAACTTAGGCGATTACAGCGATGAGCAAGGGGAGCGTTTCCATCAAGATCTAGAAGGCGCTGAACTTCGATGGCAAGGAAAATGGGACGTGAATATGTTGGCTGACTACTGCTGGCTGCTAAAGAGAGATCAAGTACCTGGCGATGAAGATGGTGATAGTTCGAAGAGAACTAGAAATCCACTGCATAGATCCTTTGACAATAAAAGAGAACGTTATAGGCGAAAGAAAGAATAAACGCTATTCCAAGATACCATACCGTAACTCTCGTTTAGTCCTGATTCGTTGGGTTAAAGGAGATTCAGATTCGAATTCAGCTACCCTTAAAACATGTGAAAGTCAAATTTGGAACAGTGGCACATTTTTCTTCAGATCTAACTTTGATATGACCTTGATCTGACCTTGGTGCCCTGGGGTCAAATGGGTCTCGGATTCAGACTTAGCGACCCCCACAACATATTAGTATAATAGTCTAATCCAATGTAGCCCATTTACCATTTACCCATATAAATCATCTATATATTTAAATGAAATGACCTTAACATGACCTTAGAGGTCGTCATAAAAATATAAAAACATACATATCTGGACGTAAAATCTTCCGTTCTTTCATAATCTGCAGTTAGAAATTTGTTTTTAGAGAAATGAATGAAATTGACCTTGACATGACCTTGACTTCCCCTCGCTGAGTTCAAATGGACCCCGGATTCGGATTCAGCGACCCAAAAAACATAAATTATAGTAGTTATCTTCACACAAAATACTACTCTGTCCATTTGACCTTCAAATTCCCTTGACCCAGATGTGCTGGGGTCGAACGGACCACGGATTCGTACTCAGCGGGTCAAAATACATGGGAATATATGTGTCGCATCTGTAGAACAGAAAAGTGGTTTTTTTTTTGTGTGCCGGTGTAATGTATTAATCAATGAAAAAGGTAATTTTCAAAGAAAAAGTTGAATCTTCTATACATTTTTTGAATTTTCAAGCCAGAAAGGTGAATTTTATACAAAAAAGTTAACCCAAAAATGTAAACATCAATATAAATATTTGAATTTTCTACTAGATATTTTTATTTTCTACAAAGCGAGATGAATTTTCCATTCAAAAAGTTGAACTTTTAACAAAATAGCTAAATTTTCAACGACAAAAAATTGAAGGTGGAGAAGAAATGTTTTTACCCAAATTTTTATCCCAAATTGTTTAATCTTTTACGCAAAACCCAACATTTTATACAGTCAAATTTTCAAAACGAAAATATGAATATTTGAACAGATTTTTTAAATTTGCAATTTATTGAATATGATATTTTTATTTTCAATCAAAAGGGATAAATTTTCAATCCAAAATGACGAATTTTCTATAAAAATAGTTGAATTATCTACAAATTCGTTAAATTAAAATTTTTTCTTTTTTAATTAGAATTTTCATACAGAAAAGTTGGATTTCAAAAAATAATTTAATCTCCTACCAATTTGGTAAATTTTTAAGCCAAGAAGACAATTTTCCTACAAAACATTCGACTTTTCAACCCGAAGATATGGATACTCAACCTAATCGTTAAATTTTCCACGAACAGAGATCAATTTTAATATAAAAAAACGAATTTTCAAAAAAAAGAGTTGAATTTGAAACCTCAGAAAAATCTAAGGTTGAGAAAACAATTTTTTTAGCCACATTGTTCAATTTTTAACCCAAATTGTTTAACTAATATCCCAAATTATTAAGTTTTTCACACAAAAAGAGAAATTTTGTACAAAGCAGCTGAATTTTCAAAAAAGAAATGCAATTTTCAAAAAAGAAATGTAATTTTCAACCAAACATTTTAATTTTCTAGCAAATAGTTTTTTTTTTTTTTTTTTTTCTGCCAAACAGTTTAATTCTCAACCCAATAATATACATTTTCAACAATAAAGGTAATTTTCGAAGAAAAAGTTGAATCTTCTATCAATTTTCTGAATTTTTGGGCCAAACAGATGAATTTTATAGAAAAAAGTTTGAAAATGTAAACATTCAAATACATATTCAAATTCTCTATCAAAGAGATGAATTTTCAATCCAGAAATACGAATGCTTAATAAAATAGTTGAATTTTCTACAAGATATTTCAATTTTCTGCAAAACGAGATGAATTTTCAATCCAAAGAGAAGAAATTTCAATAAAATAATTGAATTGTCTACAAGTTCTTGAATTTTTTTTTCATTTGAATTTTTATACAGAGCAGTTGGATTTTAAAAAAATATAAATATCCTATCAATTTGTTACATTTTTAAGTAAAGATGACGAATTTTCTACAAACGTTCGAATTTTCAACCTGAAAATATGAATTTTCTACCAACATAAATGAATTTTTAATCCGAAAAGTCAAATTTCTAACAAACATGGAATAGTTGAATTTTCATACAAAAAATCATTTTAAAAAAAAATGACAACCTGTTCAATTCAAAAGATGAATTTTGAATCAAAAAGGTGACTTTTTAAAATAATGAATTTTCAACAAAGTAGTTCAACTTTCAATCATGTTGTTAAATTTCCAACCAAAAAATATTTTGTAACCAAATAGTTAAATTTTTAATCGAAAATATAAATTTTTCAACGAAAACTTTAGTTTTCTACCAAGGAAGAGAAATTTTTAACAAAATACATCAATTTTCAACAATATTCATGAATTTTGAAAAGCAAAAGAAAAATTATCTACAAAAATATTTGTTTTCTATGAAATGGTTAACTTTTCGTAAGAATAGTTCAATTTTTTACGAAATAGTTGGAATTTTGAGACGAAAATATGAATACGGTATTTTAACAAAAATGTTTATTTTAAACCAAATACTTTACATGTCTACCAAATTGTGAAATTTTTTAGCAAAAACACATGTTTCCTATAAAACAATTTAAGTTCAAAACAAAAATACGAATTTTCAACTAAAACGATAAATCAGCATTCAAAAAAAAAAATTAATTTCTCAACAAGTAATTCAAATTCAAACCAAGCAGTTGATTTTGAAACCAAAAATATTAATCCGAAGCGAAATATGTAATAGTTGATATCTCAACCAAAAAAGACAAATTTTCAACAAAATAATTTGAAATTCAACCCAAAAGATTATTTATAACCAGATGATTAATTTTCTAAGAATGGAGTAGTTGAATAAAAAAAAAATATTTGGATTTTCTTATTATGATTTATTGATTCAGTGGAAATTTAATTTTTTTTTCGTGAAAATTAGTTTTTTCAACTTTTCCAGTTTTTACTTGAAATTTATGTTTTGTAATTTAAAAGTTTCTTTTTGAACTCTCCAGTGCCTTATTAATATTTGGGTGGAAATTAATATATTTTGTTGGAAATCCATCTCTTTGGTTGAAAATTTGAATGTTTTGTTCAAAATTCTTCTTCCTTTTGTATGAAAATAAATGTTCAACTCAAATTTTATCTACATAATTTAAAAATTCTTGTATTTTGCTGTAAATCTTCTACAATAAAAGACAACTTTTCAAGATAATACTCAAATTTTCTACAAAATAATTAAATTTTCTAGAAAAACAATCAAATTTTGAAATAAATAATTGAATTTTAAACCTTAAAAAATAACTTCTCAACAAAAAGGTGTAATAGTTTATTTTATAATTGAAAGACGAATTTTCAACAGATAAAGATTTTTCAGTAATGAAAGAAAAAAAGGTTCACCTAAATTATTGAACCTTAATGTCAAAAGACGAATCTTCTCTACAAAAATTTAATTTTCCACCAAAAAATAAAGAATTTTCAGCAAAAAATGAATTTTCAATAAAATATTTAAATTCACAGCCGAAGAGATAAAACTACATTTAAAAAAAAATGTTTAGCAGAATAGTTGATCTTTCACCGACGCAGTTGAATTTTCAGTTAAAAAAGATCAGTTCTCAAGTAAAAATAAAAAATCTCAACAAAAAAATAATTTCTTAATGAAGTGGTTCAAACAAAATTTTTAAACAGAATATTTGGCTCATCTAGCAAAGAAGATTGATTTTTAACCAAACAGTTGCGTTTGTATCCAGAAAAGATGAAATTTCTACTAAAACAGATGATTTTTTAAATCAAAAAGACAAATTTTCAAGAAAAAAAAAATTTGAATTTTCATCTGAAAAAGATTTAAGCTTGACTTTTCAGCCTCAATTTAGGTGTTTTAAATAAGAAGTAAATTTTATACGAATGTATTTGAATTTTCAAACCAAAAAGACAAATTTTCAACAAAACAGTTGAATTTTTAACCAAAAAGGATGACTTTCCATCAAAGTTATTGAATTTTCAATCAAAGAGTTGCATTTTCATTTAAAAAAGACCGAATTTCTACAGAAAAAGATGATTTTTCAAATTGAAAAGACAAATATTGAAAGGAGAATAGTTGAGTTTTTATCCAAAGAATATTGAAATTGATCTTTCAACATAAAATGTGAATTTTACTCAAACGGTAAATTTTCAACGAAATAGTTGAATTTTCAAAAGAATAGTAGATTTTTTGACCAACGAGGATCACTTTTTGAGAAAATTAATAAATTTTCAAATAAACAGTTGCATTCGTAGCAAAAAAGGAAGAAATTTCTACTCAGGCAGACGGATTTTTGAATAAAAAAGATTCAAAAAAATTATTGAATTTTCAACCAAAGAGCTGCATTCTCATCCAAGAAAGATGAAATTTCTACTAAAGCAGATGAATTTTTAAAGAAAAAAAAAACAACAAATTCCCAACAAAATAGTGAGATTTCCATCCAAAAAAGATTTCAATTGATTTTGTAATACCAAAACATGAAATTTTCTCAAAAGGTAAATTTTCTATGAAATAGTAAAATTTTCAAGCAGAAAATTCACTTTATATCAAAATTGTGGCATTTTCAAACAAATTATAAAACTTATAACTGCAAAAACAACATTAATACAAGGCAAATAAATTACTCGCAAGAATGTTATATCAGGGTTACCGCAAAACTTCATTTTAAAAATTCCCTAATTTTTCTCTGACCAATTTTTTATTTACCCTGACCGTAAAAAACGCGAATAATCGCGCAATAACGCGTGATAATTGCGCAATAACGCGTAATAATCGCGCAAAAACGCGTCATAATGCGTAATAACGCGCAATAATACGTAATAACGTGTTGTAACGCATAGGAACGAAATATTCAAATATCATCATCTTTAATTTGTAACATTTCAACCTAGAATATTTCATAGGCGGAATAAGAGGCTTTCGGATTAAAATTAAAAATTTTCAAATGAGTTACTTGTTTCATTTGCGAATTTTCAAAAATTAATTATCTTACGTAATTTGTGAATGACCCATAATAAGAACTTAAGAATGAATATAAATAGATTATGTGAATAATTAACACCATACAATTGATTTTCAGATGTTATTCCAGCCCCTCAAATGTACCCATTTATGAACATCTGTTCACGTTTCCATGCTTTTGAGTAAATTTTGGAATAACAATTTAAGACATTTCCTGAAATTGGTCTCAGCTCTGCCAACACAGTGAATGTAGGGAGTAGATTCAATTCAGGTTGTCTATTATATATTGCCCTCTCTGCATTATTGAGCACGCACCTGCAAAGAGGGAGAACTCGAAACATTGGTTTCTGCAATTTCACGGATAATGGATTTGCTTGTATTTGCCGGAAATCAATATATTTATGAACAAAAAACTGGTTGCCATTATTGTAATTATTAATTGTTAAGTAGAAAAAGCGCAAGCAATATTAAACGCAATTTCGTATGAAATCTGGCAGTCTCGAGGGGGTATTCACTCGTGATTTACTCCTTACACTTTTCTTATAATAATCGCGAAAAAAAGCGTTATAATCGTGCAATAACGCGTGATACTTTCGCAATAACGCGTGATAATTGCGCAATAACGGGTGATGATTGCGCAGTAACGTGTGATAATTGCGCAATAATGCATGATAATTGCGCAATAACGCGTGATAATGTCACCATAACGCATGATAATTGCGCAATAACGCGTGATGATTGCGCAATGACGCGTGATAATTGCGCAGAAATTTGTTATCGTGCGTAATAATGCATAATAACGCGCAGTAATACGTAATAACGAAATTAGTCTACTTTTTCATTTTTGTACCTATAATTATCCAATGTTCAAGGTTATAAATAACCATTGTGAAAAGTGAGTGAAATATGCTAAGACATTTTTTTTGAAACCAAAGAACATCTGTATACTTCAATTTAAACGCAGCCAAAAGCATTGCATTTAAAATTCGTTGAATTAAAGATATATTTTGAAAAGAAAACTGAAAGCAGTGGTCGACTTTCACAAGAAGCAACTCAAAGGAAGAAAGTAACTCGTTGGCTTGCAATCAGCATTCAAAACGTTATATATTTCAGCATTTAAATTAAAAAAATTATGAAAGTGCAATTAAAAAAGTCTTGCCAATTTCTTTTGGCTTTTAATCAATTATTTTCTGAGAGGTAATTCCTATTTAATTTCTTTTAGTTTGCCAGTAACCAAAATGCACTAGAAAAAAAATCGCCACGAGCCAGGTATCAAAATTGGAAACTGGAAATTAGAATTCCATAAAATTTGAAAAATTTTCAACTTGGTATGAATTAGAATTATTGTCGATTTTTTTCTAGTGTACTTCTATGCTTCAAAATTCCAAAAATGATTACAAAATTTTTAAAAACACAAGTGAAGAAAATAATTCAACGCAATACCAAAAATACAAATTTTGAAGAGTTGCTGTACTGCTCATTTTGACTCCTGGATCCTTTCAATTTTTTTCTAGTGCTTTTCTGTACAATTTTTCTGAAAATTGCAACCCCAAATAATGGAAAATATCGATGATAAAATTAGCAAAGTAGAAACTTCCAAAAAAATGATTATTTCCGAAAAAATAAAACTACAGTGAACATTTAGTAACGAAATTGAAATATTCCAAAAGTAAAAGTCAATAATTTTGAAATTTCAACTTCACAAAATTAGTAAATTGTTTAAATTAGTAAATTCCTAAATTTTCAAATTCCCAAATAAACAAAAAATTTGGTATTTTTATTTTTGTATTAATCTAAAATTTTAGATATTTTTTGATTAATTAGCAAAATTTCTAATAAATTCAAGGAAATTAGTAGGAAAATTCCGTTAAAAATTTCGTAATTTTTCTACAATATTACGAAATTTTCTGATACATTTTATTGAAAAATTCCGAAACTTCTAACAGAAAGATTTTCAGGGAATTTCATAAAATTTTGTAACCTTTTAAGGGATTTTAGACGATTTGAAGGATTTACAAACATTTCTGGAAATTAGGAGGGATTCCAAAGGCTAAAAAATTTTTGGTTTTTTAATTTAGTTTAGTTTAAATATTTCAGGGATTTTTTATGATTTTTACTTATTTAATGGATTTGCACGATTTCCAAAAGAAATTCCGCCAGAAATTTTCAGGAATTTCTAAAGAATTTTGGAAAATAAATCAAATTGAATCAAATTCAATCAAATTTTGAGCGATTCTTAGAATTTTCAAAGGTTTTAAGGTATTTGAACTGTTTTTTTTCCAAAGACCTTCAATCAATAGGTTTAGTTTTAATTTTTTAATTTTTCTTTAATTTTGAAAGATTGCAAGGTATTTAAATGAATTTTCTATAACAAATTTTCTATAATTGCAAAAAATAGTAGAAAAGTCATTACGAACTAAACTAATTTTCCTATGATATTCGCGTTTCCCATTTGTGCGTCGATTCGCAATTGCACCGAAGATTTCTCTTCGGCATCCCCACTACTGCCATGTTTTACTTTCTATACCTTCTCCTTCTATTTGCATCTTCCTCTTGTGCACCGATTCACAATTCACCTAAAGAGTCATCTTCGGTATCCCCACTACTGCCATGTTGAGCAAAGCATATATATGCTCTCTATCATTCTCTAGTCGATTTCCTCAAAACTCATGATGATTCTTCACAAAAAATTTAAAGTTAATCCGTCAAAGTTTCACTTCTACCGTATGGCCCCACTGTCACACTCCTTTTTTTCTCATGCAAACGCTATAAAATTTATAAAAATCTGTATAAAATCTATGGAATTATTTTTCAGTCATATATATATATATATATATATATATATATATATATATGCAATCTCTCTGCTCTCTTAGTCCTTTAATAATAATTATTAAAGCATACTTCCAAGAAGGCCTTTTTGTAGCTTAAACTTCTTAAAAGGGATGGGGATTGAAACTGCTAATCTGCAGTGGATTTGGACATTTGCCAAACACCACGAGTGCGTTGGAAATCTGACAAGGTTCTTATGAACTTAAATGCTTGATGCCACTTTGCTAATATTTAGTCAACCACTCCTCGTATAAAAGAGCACTTACTACCTTGAATGAAATCTTTTTTAATATTTAATATTTCATCCCTTCTTCAGAACAATTTTTCTATATTTAAAAAAAATTAGCTTGAGCTTATTTAGTAACAAAAAGTAATTTAGTGTGCCGTCGATATGAATTTTTGAGACCATTCCGATTGGGAAGAAAAGTTTTCTACATTGAATATTTTTTGTATGTAACATTTTCTGCAGGAACGTTTTGCGTATGAGTATTTTGCGCAAAAATAAATTTGTCTAATTTTTTATCACAAAAGAACTTATGAATGAATACAATACCTTTTGAAAAGAAATCAATAGAATTTTTAATTTTGAGGGGGAAAAGCGACCCTGCAAAATTTACCCCACACACCACTCTCTGGGCGCGGGAAAAACGCAACTTCTATATTTCAAATGGGAACCTATATTTTTTATTGCAGATGCAGATCCTTCGTCAAAAAACACGTAAGTTTTATTTGAAAAATGTGTTGGTTTGTTCAGGTTCTTTATGTTGCTGACATTCGTTTGGGTTGGGTTTCGCATCTCAGTTACGTTCGTTTGGGTTAGATTGGGTTCTTAGTTTCATTTATTCGGATGGTTTGGTTATGCTGCTTACGTTTGTTCGCGTTGGCTCAATTGTGTTGCTTACGTTCGTTTTGGTTCGCTTTGTTGATTGCGTTCATTTGATTTTCTTGTTTTAGTTGCGTGCGTTTGGGTTTGTCATATTGGTTGTGTTCGTTTGGGTTAGTGTTGTTGGTTACGTTCGCTTGGGTGGATCTGGCTGTGCTGGTTAGGTTTGCTTAAATTAGTTTGGATGTGATAACCAACACTGTTCATCAAACCCAAACGAACCTAACCAACACCAACCCAAACGAATGCCACCAATATGACCAACCCAAAAGCACGCAACCAGCACAACAAAATCAAATGAACGCAATCAACAAAGCGAAGTAAACAACATAATCAATTTAACCCGAACGAACTTGAGCAGCACAATCGAAAAATCCAAATAAAAGAAACTAAGAACCCAATTCAATCCAGAAGAACATCACCAAGATACCATTCCCAACCCAAACGAACGTGAGCAACGTAACGAACCTAAACAAACCAACCCGAACAAACAGACCGTTTGTCTTTTTTATCTTTCGTTTGGAAGCGCATTCCTTGAACAGTCAACAATGCCATTTTTCGCCAATGCAGCGCCATCTGGCGCAAATCGAAAAAAAATGCAAACAAAACTTACGTATTTTTTTACGGAAAATTTGAATTTGTGATAAAAAAAATATAGGTTTCCCTTTGTAATTTTAAAGTTTTTCTGTTAGATGCGTATTTCCTGAGATATTTCGATATCTCAAGATTAAGAAAACACCCTGTATATTCAGAAATCTGTGGAAAAGGACACATTTTCGAACAAATGTTGAAAAGAATAATTTTTAGGTCGTCATCACTACGTCAACAAAAATATACAATATTTTCAATACAAACCAAATTGCAACCATAAAAAAAAATAATTCAATTTTTCTGTTACCTGGAATACGGAAGCTTTTGATTAAGCTTTGAAAAGAAGGAAATTTCAATTAGAGAATGGTATTATGGTACTAAACTGAAAATTTGATATCCAATGATATGGATTGACGTCACAATATTCAATATCGTGGACTACAGATGGAAATGAAAAATTTCAGTCCCGAAGGCGAAATGTAAATTTATATTGCACTTGAATGCAACTAATTTCGAATGCCTCTGCATTCATCAATAAAAAACTGCTTCACATTTTTCATTTGCAACACAAGAGCATTTGTGTAGCCATCCGAAATTAATTACGAATTTATCACTTTTATCATTTATTTTATTCCATTTTTTATTCATTAATTCTGCCACTTTTTGAATTCTAATTTAGTAGCCTTTATTTTGAGAGACTATGATTTTTGGAAGTTATTTGGACTGAGGATTAGGGTGGGTCGAAAAATAATAACGATGGAAATCGAAATTGGAAGCATGGACAAAAATTGTGCATTAGGACCCTGAAAAAATTTTTAATTAATTTGGTATCGATTGACAATTTCATTTCAAAACAAAAACATCTTTGTTGACAAAATTTTAAAAATCAGAAAAATTCATTCAAACAATTTTCACGCTGATTGAGGTTTGACTGAGATCGTTCGTTATTTAGTAAGACAATTTTTCATGGCCAACATTTTTTAAACAATTTTTTAAAGTAAATTACTCATGAGGAAGCTTTCCCCGAAAAAAATAAGCCATGATATGATGAAATTCAGCATTTTTTTTTAAATTGATAAAAAGCGGCGGAAAAATAATAATTGGAAAAGTTATTGCATATTAGGGTGTTACAAAAATCCGATTTTCCATTTTTTATTACCCCCCCCCTCTATTTTTATCGTTTTTCAGAAAAATTAATTGCGGATATTTTTTTTCAAATTGGTCAATATCAACTTGTACCCGTGCTTTTGAAATTAATATGGGATTTTAAATAGGAAAAAGCTCAGTTTTCGCCTAATTTATTTTCATTTAATGAGTTTAAATTTAATTAGAAATAGTGAAACAATTTTTTTTCTGTAAATTGTAGAAAGTTAGTATTTTTTCGGATAATTAATACAATCCAGGAACCTCAAGAATTCTTGTTCTTGTTCAAAATATTTGGCAATTATTTTCAATTAGTTCATTTTTCGAAACAAATTTTTTTCCCTGCAAATCTTGAAAAGTTACTAATTTATAGAATTAATTATGCAGTTAAGGAATGTTGAAAGTGACATTTTTTATAGAAGACATTTTGCAATAATTAAAACAATTGACAAATCATTCAATTGAGCCTTTTCATAGGAAAAATGAAGAAAATTTTACTTTTTTCAATCTATCACACTATTTTTCTTATTATTTATTATTTGCTTTTTTAAACTTGTACACTTATTTTTAAAACAATAATAATTTTTAACTAGAATTTTCTTCATCTTTCTTATAATGAGAAACATGTGATATTCATCGTTTACATAAGCAGCCCCAATCCGAATGAATCCGAAACCAATCCGATCTCAGCTTTCAATCCTTTTTAATTCGTGGCCCAAATCCGAATGAATCCTAAACCAATTCGAACTGACTTTTCAATCGTTTTTAATCCGTGTTTCCAATCCGAATGAATCCTAAACCAATTCGAACTCATTTTTCAATCGTTTTCAATCCTTTTTTCCAATCCGAATGAATCCTGAACCAATTCGAACACATTTTTTAATCGTTTTCAATCCGTCTTTTCAATCCGAATGAATCCTAAACCAATTCGAACGCATTTTTCAATCGTTTTCAATCCGTGTTTCCAATACGAATGAATCCTAAACCAATCAGAACTCATTTTTAAATCGTTTTCAATCCGTTTTTCCCGTCCGAATTAACCATAAGCCAATTCGAACTCATTTTTTAATCGTTTTCAATCCGTTTTTCCAATCCGAATGAATCCTAAACCAGTTTGAACTCATTTTTCAATCGTTTTCAATCCGAATGAAGTCGAACTTCCTCATTTCGAGTGAATCACAAATTCGTATCCGAACCTCTACCTTTCAATCCGCGACAATGCCAATTCTGTCTTGACGTGAATAAATTTTGGGATTTTTTAAACAAAAGCATTGAATGTTGAAAAACTGTTTTTACAACTATACGGAAAAGTTTCAAAACATTTTTTTTTGTCTTCAGCCTCAAGTATTTTTTGAAATTGTTCAACATGCATTATCTTTAATCGATTAGTGACGAGTTTTGAAGTGTATTATAAATAATTTTTATTGCTTCAATAATTCTTATTTGTTTAAACAATTTTTATTTATTTGAACAATGCTTTCTCTGTAAATAGTGAAACGTTATCCTTTTCTGCAATTAATGACACAATTAACGAATGTTAAGAATAATATTTTTTTGCTTAAGGTATTTTGCAATTATATATATGTATAATATTAAATATTGTTTAAACGATAATGTTTTGTTTAAAACATTGAAATAAACTGCTTTGAGTAAAGTATAGTGTTTTTTTTTCTCAAAATCATCCCTGTAGATAATTGGAATCTTTGAACTGAAAATAATTTACATGTAGATATTTCGTAAAGCATATCTAGTGAATTGAAAATAATTTGCATATAGATACTTCCTAAATTTTATATATATTTTTTTTGTAAAATCACCACCGTAGATAATTGGAATATGTGAACTGAAAATAATTTGCATGTAGACAACGTTCATGCTTATTACCGGACATTATTTGAAAAATTATTAATTTTAACGAATACGATCTGCAGAAATAACTATTCATAAAATAATGAAAAATTGTTCATAAAATTGATTATTAATGATTATTAATTGTTTGAATAATTTCAAAATATCTTGAGCAAATATATATTGTACTTAAAATTCGTTAATTGTGTCATTAATTGCTGAAAAGAATAAATTTTCACGATTTACAGAGAAAAACATTTTTAAACAAGTGAAAATTGTTTGAAAGAATTAAAATTACTTCAAAAATTGCTGAATATCCTGTAGAAAAAAGAACATATTACCCTAAAATTCTTTCAATTGTTTCATTGATTCCAGAAATTAATAATTTTTCACTCTTTATAAGGAGAAAAATTGTTTGAACAATTTAAAATTGGTTAAAATATACTTTGAAACTCGTCGCTTATCGACTAAAAATAATTCATGTAGAAAAAATGTTAAAAAATACCGTCTTTAGCATGAATTTGAAAGAAAACTGCTATTTTGCACTTTTTAGGGCATTTTCTGGGCACAATTAGAGGGGTTTGGGTGTGTCAAAATGAAAGTCATTGGGTGGAAATTATTCCTGAAATAATCTTCAAGAGGTGACAATACTTTAATTCAAATTTTTTGAAAATCGAGCTTTTCCTATTCAAAACCCCATGCGAATCTCAAAAGCCCGGGGGCATGGGTTAACGTTGAAAAAAGGGAATTTCTTTGTCAGGAAAACGAACAAAATGGGGGGAAGTTTATCACCCAAAATTTGACCTCGGATTGAATCGGTTTGAAATTCAGTCGGAAAGAAATCTTGGTTTAACTTCGGATTCATCCGGATTCAATCGGATAGAAATATTATGGTTTCACCTCTCATTAGGTTGGGTTTAGTCTGAATACTTGTTTTAAAAACGAATCAGGTCGGATTCAACCGGATTGTGATTCTTATTTCGACTCCGGATTAAATCGGATAGAAATCCTTGTTTCACAATTTGATTGGGTCGGATTCAGTCAGACAGAAATCTTGGTTTGACCTTAGATTAGTTCGGATTCAGTCGGATTGGCATCTTTATTTCAACTTCGGCTAAGATCGGATTAAATCAGATAGAAATCCTTAGTTCGACCTTGGACTTATTCGGATAGGAATCTTTGGTCCGACTCCGGATTAGATCGAAATCAAACTGTTTGGTTCGGATATAAATTCTGGAATGAAATGAATTCAAAAGGATAGAATTTGTTATGTCCGTGAAGTTAGCACAACAAAAATTAAATATCCAAATGTTGTTCAATGTAATCGTTTGGATGTCGTTAGAATGCATTTGGAAACCAATTTTTCGTGTTTGGAGGGCAAAACTGAAGAAGATATTAGGTTTTCAAAATAGAGTGATAACTTCAAGCTGCCGAGCAAATTTTAATTTTTTTCCAAAATTTCTTTACCAATGGTTTGTATGTCAGTAGGATGCGTTTGGATGCTCACTTTCGACGTTTGGATGATGAAATTGTGGGAGTGATCGAATAAAAAAGTCATTAGCACCATACCCGCAAGCGGCGCCTTCTCAAGTAGTAGTGACCTTGTTTGGTCAGCCGTGTCTTTAAATATAATATGACGTGTCACAGCGAAAACTGTGGTACCGAAACTTTCCAAAAATTACGAAAATTTTTGGATTATCTAAATTTCGGTATATTTTCAAAATTTTCAAAATTTCTAAGATGTTAAAAATTTCCAAAATTTCTCAAATGCTCAAAGTTTCTGAAATTATAAGAATGATCCAAATTTATGAATTTTACGAAATGTTCAATTTTGTCAAATTTCCAAAATTTTCTAAAATTTGTAAAATTTTAGAAAACTCATAGTTTCTAGAATGTTCCAAATTTTTTGAATTAACGGAATTTCTAAAATTTCTGGAATGATCAAAATTTACAATATTGTCAACATTTCTAAAATTATAGAATCGTCTCAAGTTTTCAAAATTTCCAAAAT
>CAKNXH010001538.1:198356-216564 GCA_932178445.1 Andricus quercusramuli | reverse complement strand
CAATTTTTTCAAATTTCCAAAATTTCCCAAAATTTGTAAGATTTTCTGAAATTTGTAAAATTTTTTAAGATTTAAAGTTTCTAGAATGTTCCAAATTTTTTGAATTCACAAAATTTCTAAAACTTCTGAAATGATCTAAATTTACAATATTGTCTACATTTCTAAAATTATAGAATCGTCTCAAGTTTTCAAAATTTCTAAACCTTTCAAAATTTACCAGAATTTCTGAAATATCTAAACTTCCAAAATGTCTGAAATATCTGAAATTTTCAAAAATTATTAAATTTGGGAATATTATCGAAATTTCGAAACTGTTGAAAATTTCTAAAATTATAAAAACCTCTCAAATTTTCAAAATTCATAAAGTCGCCAAAATTTATTAAATTTCTAGAATATCTAATATTTCTAAAAAGTTTACAATTTATGAAATTATCAAAATTTATCAAATTTTCAAAATTCATCAAATATTCAAAATTTCTAATATTATAATGTTCTAATGTTTTCAAAAAATTGTATTAGTTATATTATTAACATGTATTTCACAAATTTTAGAACTTTCAAAAATTTCCTTAATTTACACAGAAATAGAAATAACGATTCTGAAATTCCTACATATAAGCAGAAATCATGCCTGTGTTACAAGAAATGAAATTCGGGTAATAAAATTCAAAATTGAGCTAGGAGGCGCAGTCGAAATGAGTTTTGTGATTATTTTGTTTAATGTGTTCAACTTAATTATTTATTTCATATATTCATTCACAATCTCTTCTATATTTCCTTCTGCACATACATACTGTATTATATAATAATAATATACAATTTTTAATAAAAACTAGTTGGACCATCGTAAAATACAGTAAATCTATGGATATTATGCTGGTCCAAAAAAATATTTGGTTGATTTTTGCAAGTATTGCCCCTTATTTTATTTTATTTAGCGAAAAAAAATTTCACTAATTTATAAAAATTAAAAGCATGTTTATATTTAGGGCACAGCTCTTAAAGTATTCCAAGACGTCAAAAATGCAGTAAATCCTTTAATTTAAACAATAATAGTGAAAGCTTAAATAGGATGATGTTAAACTATCATGCGAATATCACCACGGCTGAAAATGTCATTTTATGAATAAATTTACCCCCAAATTCGACAAAACTTACCCCATAGTATAAGAAACTATAACACGATTTTCAGTGTCGTTTATGAATCTTAAAAAATTGAAATAAAAATTGTATGCGTAAAAGCGATTGTGGCGGATCGATCAGGACAAAAAAAATTGCCAGAGGATGTAAATTTAAACCACCCTCAATTGAACCACGTGCATTTTTTCATTGTTTTACACGTCTGTAATGAAATCGCGTTAAATTCTGAATTGCTGGGGATTAAAATTGGTGAAATAACAGTGAGCCCTCAACTATTCGACCGGTCGTACAATGGAAACCATGTTTATACACTTCAGCGTGTAAACAGCCTAGTATGAAGCAGCGGATTTACTTTATGACCCGAGGCCATATAATGATGGTAGCGGAAAATGTACAACACTGTGGTATTACTATATACCGGGTTTCCCTACTTGAATCCTACATAATATATAGAAACGCCCTTCTTCAAACTCCAGTAATCGAGGTCGACCAAGAAATCGAGTTTCTGGCTCTGCAAATTGACATGAAAGTCCATCTTGCAAAAAATGTATACTTCAAGTATACTTTCAAACTTTGATACTTTCATGAAAACTTTCAGAGCGTTCTATTGATGTGAGTGAACTTGAGAAATGAGATTTAAGTTCAGGTATTACAGTTAATAAATTTTTTGAGCCAAGGGTCAAATAAACAGGGCAACAGTAAATATTTATTTAAAAATTTAAAAATTTAAGAATTCTGAATTATATTGAAATCAAATCCAAAATCCTATTTAACGTCCAAAACGTTGGTAATTGGTAATGCTACTACTAAATGAATTGGTGAATGTATTGCTGGTTACTGTTTCAAAAGGTGGTTTCAAGTAAATTCAAAAACAGTTTTTTCAACTAAGAGAATTTTATTAAAATATATTAATAAATTATTAAAGCCTGATTAGGTCTGATTAAAAAATAAGTTAGTTGAATCCGAATTGAAAACATGTTATAATAATAATTAAAACTAGAATATGAAAAACCGCAAAAGGCTTCACAAGACAAAAACAACTCCGAAGTTGTAATTGTTTTTCTTTAAGTTAGAGAAAACTATTAAAAAATAATGCGATTCTAAATTGTATTGATTAAATATTCAAACCTGAAAATCATACCTTAAAAAAATATCCCCTGTCAATTTCAAATTCCATCCAGATAGCTTAAGTTTTTTTTTCAGGTATCCAGTTTCTGGGGATTTAATTAATATTTTTAATTTAGAAATCTTCAAAAAATTATGTTACGAGATATTCTCAAATATATTGGCACCATTAAATAATTGAATAATCAAATAATACCAAAAACATAATTAATCATTATTTGAATTTGTCTCTAAATCTATGAATTTGAATAATAATTCAAGCAAATTTCTATTTGATAGTTGATGGTTGAATTTTAAACTGAAAAATCAGTTTTCGATCAAAAATAGAATAGCGAGATTTTCACTCAACAAATGAATTTTCCAGAAAAAAAATTTGAACTGAAATGATGAATACTTCACTGGAATGCTTAAATTTTCTACCAAAAAGATCAAGTTTCAAAAAATAAGATTGATTTTGATAAATAAAGAATAATGTTCTACAGAAAATACGTATTTTTCAAACAAAAATGCAGCCAAAGTGATGAATTTTCAACTAAAATGATGAAACATTTACTGAAATATTTTTATTCTTAAACTAAAAATGATAATTTTTCACCAGAATATTGAATAGTTAAATTTTAAATGTTGTATTATTTTAAACTAAAGAGATGAATTTTTAACTAAAATGGTGCAATTTTAGACTGCAATAATTACATTTCTAGCATGAAAAAAAATTATTTTCCATTTCAGTGAAAACGAATCTTCGACAAAATAGCTCACTTTTCAACCAAGGAGATTAATTTTCCATGAAAATGATGAATCTTGAAACAAAAAAATCAATTTTTAACAAAAGAGTTTAGCTTCTAACTCAGTGATTGAATTTTTATTCCAAAAAAGATTAACTCTGAACGAAAAATGTAGTAGTTTATATTTGAAAAAAAAATTTAATCAGAAACAGTTGAATTCAACCAAAAAAACTACTTTTCAACATGAGTTGAATTTTCAACTTAAAAAGATTTTTCAGTCAAGGGAGGGAACAAAATTATAAACAAGCTGTTGAATTTTCCAGAAAGAAGATGAATATTTGAATTTCGAACTAAAAACGATCAATTTCCAAACACAAATATATCAGTTAAATTTTTATTTAAAAAAAAATTAAATAAACTAAATTAAAATTTTCAAGCTCTAAAGTATGTAAATACCTTTATTTTAACTTATCCGCCGTGTAACTATAAGGTCGTTCAAAAAGGCTTTTTTGAAGACAAAAGAGTTTTAGATTTTGTTTAAAATTTAGGTTAAATAATAATTTATGTGCCTTAGGAAAACTAGATCTGATTCATAAGTGCTGTCTCAAAAGTGTAAGTTTAAAACATGAAAAAGACTTTAAAATCTTCTTCAAAACAACCCTGTTATTAACGAACAGCATTGCTTGAATAGTTTATTATTATTTTAAATAATAATGTCATCGAATAATGCTAGATAGTAGTGATTTTCCCCCAATTTCTACCTTTTTTCCAATTTTCACTTATTGTGGTAAAAATTTATTTAAGTTAACAATATTACATATTTGACAAGCAGAGAAGACTAGTCAATTCTCAACTTACATAGGATGTTCCACAAAAAAAATAGAACAAAATACATGAATTTTCAACAAAGTTATTATTTTGAAAACCAAAAAGATGAATTTTTCACAAAACAATAAATATGTTAACATCAAAGTTCATCTGAAAGCAAATTTTAGAATTTTCATCTATAATTATGAACCCCCAATAAAAACAATGATTTTTTTTACAAATTAGTTCAACTTCAAGTTAAATAATCGACTTTTCAAACAAATAAGATCAATTCTCAACAAAGCAATTAACGTTTGATATTTCAACCAAACAATTGAATTCTCATGGCCACAAAAGTTATTTAGGAAGCATCAATTTTACAAGAAATCTTCATTATCGATTACAGTTCTAGCATCCGAGCTGGTTGGACGTATTTCCCGGTACCTCCCTGAGAGCTTACGCAGGTTATTCGTATTTTGTGTTTTGAAGTGTAAAGTGATAGTTAATTCGATATTTATGACGACCAACGAAGAGCTAAAATCTCTCTTATTATCAGTTTAAGAGAATGTAAAATCAACAGGAGCGAATGTGTTAAACGCGGCTCGCATAAAGCAGACTCTTTTATTGGTAGATTTAAAACTTTCTCGCAGACGACGTTTATTCATTCAGTAGGCAACCATTTGAAATTATAATAACTAGTAATTAGACCCGCAAGTAAGAGAGAGAGAGAGAGAGAGAGAAATAGTTACTCCATGAAGTGACGTCAGCAATGACGTCAGCAAGGCGGCAGGGCGAGAAGAGGCGAAAGTCGCGAGTAGAGCGCCCTCGAAACTCGACGCGCGCATCTCCCACCAAACGATTTTCTACCCTCTCCGCTCGACTCCGACGCAACGCCCGCGCAGCCTCCCCCTTAAAAGGACGCGCACGGGCCCAGAACGACAGAAGTGTTTGGGAGCTGGTAGCCAGAGCCCTCTCACTTAAACCCTACAGCTGTAAGCCAGCCATAGGTTTCCACCGCAAGCCATTGTCGTGACCAACAGAACTCTCTCTCTCTCTCTCGACCGCAAGAGTCCTCCAGCTGGAAGCCAGCCAGAGGACAATTGACGACGCATCGCCTTCGCCCTCTTGTGAGGAAGCGGCTACAACTCCAAGGCTCTACTTCATGGCGCTTCTCTGTAAGCAAAAATGGTGAGAAACTAATAGAAATAAAGAAAATTCATTCAAACACAATTCTTCGTTTTTCTGGTCATTTAACTTCTCTCCCTTCTTTCCTCCGCTAACGGGTTAGCTGGCTTACCAGCCTGCCCGTTTCCGCTGAGACAGCGGGCATACCAGCCATTTCAGCCAACACACTGACTAACTTCTCCCCTCTCCCACGACCAACAAACCAGACCTCCTCTAACTCAGTTCTTTCCAGGGGAAAAAGAAATCAAAACACCCGCTCAACTCGCTATCTCTTTCTATCCTAGGAGATAGATATATCAATCCCTCTTTCGACCTTCCTTGAATTAATCCTCTCACTCCCTCCTCTTGTAGTCTCTAGTTCACTCTTCCAACCTACTATCTCTTTTTATCTTACGAGATAGACACATCACTCCGCCTATCCACCTCCTTCGACATTCATCCTCTCACTCCCTCCTCTGGTACTCTCCAGATCACTCTTCTATCCGCTATCTCTTTCTATCCTATGATCACACCCACCTTTCACCTCCCTTGAAGTCTATCCACCACACATCCCTCCTTTACAAAGATGACCACCTTTCCTTTCACTCCCTCCTACGTTTCCCCTACCTCTCCTGTCTCTTATTACCTCATGAGATAATTCCTTCTCACTCTCTCTTAGTAGAGAATCATCCACTATCCCGACGTATATCCTTCTTACTACATCCAACATATCCCACCCAAAAGTAAGGAGCATATCAAATATTCAGCAAATGACTGAAGGAACAAGACCTGTTCTAGTTACTTTCACAAACTCGAGATTTGAAGATCAAATATTTAAGAATGAAAGTATTTTAATTTTCATTCAATTAGTTGAAATTTCCATTAGGAAGACTTTTAATTTTTACCAAGAGATATAAATTAACTGACAAAAATATGAATTTTCAACCAAAACTGAAATAGTGAAATTCTCAGCAAAAAAAAAGAGATAATTTTAATGCAAAAAAAATCATTTTTGACAGAATAGTTCAATTTTCAACAAATAAGATGAGTTTTCAACAAAGTAGTTCTCCGTTCAACCAAAAGGTTGAATTTCAATCCAAAAAAGATAAATTTTTAATGAAAAATATAATAGTTGAATTTTCGACTAAAAACAATCAATTTTCAACCTAAAATGGAATAGTTGAATTTTCAATTCAAAAAATTAATTTTCATAAAATAATAAAGGTTTTTCAGCAAATTAACTCAATTTCAGCCAATACGATTTTTTTAAAAGTTATTTTAGATTCCAGCCAAGTAATTAAATTTTTAATCAAGAGAATAAATCTTCTAATGAAAAAAGGATGGATTTACAACCGAAAAAAAAGAATTTTTGATAAAATAGTTAAATTTTTACCCTTCAACCAAATAATTTAACTTTTGACCTACTAAGATGAATTCTTAACCGAAACGAAGACTTTTCAACAAAGAAAATTAATTTTCCACCAAAAAAGACAAATTTTCAACAAAATACACCAATTTACAGACAAATAATTTAATTTTCAACTGAGAAATATTAATTCTCAGTAAAATAGATTTGAACTAAATAGCTGAATTTTGAACTGAAGAGATGAATTTTCAACGAAAATTATGAATCTGCCATTCTACAACCAAAGAATGAATGTTTAATAAAGTAGGTCAAGCTTAAACAGAAAAAAAAAAAATCTACAAAACTAATCAAAAAGACGAACTTTCAACAAATAAAGATTTTTCAGCCAAGACAGGAAAAAGTGTCAAAGAAATTGTTGAACATTCAAACCAAAAGACAGCATTTCAACCAGAAAATATTAATTTTCAACAAAAAGTTTTATTTTTAACCAAAAAATCGCAGTTTTAATCAAAAGAGAGAACATTTCCACCAACAGGAGTAGTTTTCTACCAATAAAAACCAATTTTTGACTTTGAAAAAATTTAATTTCAGCAAAAAATGGGAAAGTTACATTTGTAGGTTAACAAATTAATTTCAAATGAGAAAAATAATTTTCAGCAAAATATTTAAATTTTCAATCAAAGATATCAACCCTCAAACAAATAAATGTTTAACAAAGTGGTTCAAGTTTTACCCAAGTAATTGAAATTTCAATTTAAAAAATATCAATTTTCAGCCAAAAAAAGTTACATTTTTAGTCTAAAAATTATTTTTCAACCGAAAAAAGGCTTTTTCGACCAAAGAGATGAATTTTCTACCCAAAAATATGAATTTTCAAAGAATAATGTAATAGTAGATATTTTAAATAACAAGTATGACTTTTGAATAAAAATTGTTCAATTTGCAACCAAATAATAAAATTCTACACTACGAATTGAAAATTTCGCGTTTTTTGGTATCGTATGTTGTAAATTTCAAAGTCCTAAAAATATTTAATTTTCAAAACGTTGCACGACTCCCATGGGATCTTCTATTTCAAATGATTTAGCTGACATGGTAATGCAAGATTTAAAATCTGAGATTTTTGATAAACTAAACTTTGAAATCCTTTCCTAGTTTTGTTAGGTAGATGATACATTTTTTATTATTCCTGGAAACAAAATTTAAATTACTATGAAAACTTTCAACCAATTCATAAAAGATCAGAATCCACACATTAAATAGAAAACAATGATACTATTAACTTTCTTATTATTAGCATTATTGAAAATGGTGATGGTACCATATCTACTGATTGGTTTCACAAATCAGCATATTCTGGTCGTTTGCCTAATTTTTTATAAAAACACCCATTCCAACAAAAAATAGCTATTATAAAGAATTTAGTCGATTCAGCTATTTTACTTTCTGACAATAACGTCCATGATGATAAATTGAAAATTTTACAACATCTCCTTTTCTTGAATAAATTCCCTCTAAATATCATTGCTAAACAAATTGATAACAGATTAAAAATCATCATATGAAAAGAGCCTTTGTAGAAATGTTTTTTATTAAAAATGAATTTTATTTGAAAATGGTTCTAAAAAAATTAAACTATCTTAATCAACCAATATGAATTTCTGCCCAATTAAAACATTAGAGTAAGTTTCAAGTTTTGCAACCAATGAAAAACAACTAAATTAGAGAGGGAAGCAATTAATTTTCGCCATACTGATCTACAGTTGCTCTCTCTATTTAAAGAGTCAAATAATAACGAAAAAGTGATATAATGTGCGATTCAAAGTGAAAGTCCAGAGGACAATTTCACTGGTGCTATGACGCTTCATATTAGCTCTAATTAGATTTATTTGACCATGTTAAATGCTCACGTGAAACCTCGCCAAGTGAAAAAAGCCAATTATTTCTCGAAATTCCATCGAAACAGCGTCAGGAACGAGGCAAAAAAAATATCACGCACTCGGCAATTTATGAAATAATTGATACACGCACCAGCGACATATTACCGAGTTTCTATTTGGAAATATCAGTAACACACTGGCTTTAATTCATGCGAGGGCGAATATACGGCTCGACTAACAATTTTTTTTTTTTTTGCGCCCTTAATGGACGTCAGTAACAATATTTGAATTCGAGAATATTTCGCTCAGAAGGATACGCTGGTGGCTCAGAGGATTTCATTCATCTCCAGATGATACGATTTTTACTTACTTTTCACTTTTCTGAATATTAAAAATGTGAAGTGAATTTTTTTCGAGAACACGTAACATTTTCTTTTTTATTTCGCAGTGAAATAAAATTCGTATTAAATTCTTGGAAGAGACTCGAAGCCGAATACATTTTTAATATGTCCTAACAAGAACGCTTTGCAGGAAAGATCCTCGACCCTATAAAAAGAGTAAGAGGAAAATGTACTTTCCAAGAAGAGTATATGGACAAACCTACTCAAAAGCTGTACTTAACATCTTTTTTTACGGCGCAGGAAAGTTAAAAATGAGCTCAACTTCTCAGGAATGAGCCGCTTTTATGAATAGTAGAGTGAAGCACCTTTTTTAAGGAGACAAGCATCATCAATCGCGCGCTGAAGGCACGTTTAGTTTCTCGGTTTGAGGGGCAAGAATAATGTTGAATACAGAATGATAATTTCGAATAACTATTTATTTTTTTAGGCTCATTCGGTAATTTATTTGTAAAGTTATGTAAATAACAACAAAAAAGTTGAATTTTTGAACAAAAAAGACAAATTCTCAAGAAAAAATGTTATGATTGATATCATTTTATATAAAAATTAATCATTTAGGTCAAAAATATGAATATTTCGTTCAAAATTCAAATATTTGAAAACCGTTCATATGGTTCAAAACAAATCTTTCCTGGATGTGGATTTAACCATTTCGTTGGATATTTGTATTTTTGGTTGAATTTAACTGTTTTGCATTTAAAATTGAATTCTTTCTTGATTGACACGGGAGAACGAAAAGCCAAATCGGATTGCTATTATATTCATTGTCTCTATTGATGTTATCAGGTTGTTTCAGATTCCGATTGCTTGTCTACATTTTCTTGGAAAAATAATTAAGGTTTTTGCGATGATGGTTGTTCTGAAAAATAAGAGGCTATGTCCTGTTTCGATATGATGCTCAGCTAGTACTGATTGCGTGAAATGCTTTAGCCTGACTTTACTCTCACGTTCCTTTACACTTTGGCTCACCGCTCTCCCGGTTTCTCCAATATAGACTTTGCCACAAAAACAACTCTCAACAATAAACTCACCAACTTACAACCTAGCAGGCTTTTTCACCAAAAAACTGAATCCTTTCACAGGAAGCTCTATCACACACGTCCAAAACTCTTCTGACTTTATCAGAAAGATACAAAAGATTCACATTCGAACACCAAGACATTCTAGTGAGTATCGACGTAGTATCTCTCTTTACACAAGTATTCAATCAATATTATTAAATCCTTTGCAAACTTCCCCTCCAATCTCACACCTTTGATAGAACACTGTCTAACTACCTACATCTCTTTCAATAACCAATTCCACGAACAAACCTCAGGAGCAGCAATGAGATCTCCAATATCACCTGCAATAGCCAACATCGTTATGGAAAATCTAGAAACTAAAATCTTCAACAAATCCAAGGCTAAACCGGAATTATGGTTCCGTTACGTTGACGACGCTTTTGTCATCTGAAGACATGGACTAGATGTACTACACCAGTTCTTCGATTACAACAATCAATTACACCCTAATATCTCGTTCAACATGGAAATTGGACAGAATGGAAAATTACCTTTCTTGGACCACCCATTTCAAAAGCAATTGGTCATCAACTCCCTTCATTCGTTTATTTATTTGTAAAGTTACATAAATATAATCTTCCTAAGAATCGTGAAAAAATTGACAGATAAAGATAACTTACAAAAGAAACTACAAAATGTTGAACAAATCCAAATACAAAACCATTACACTAACAAACAAATTTATAAGGCAATAAAAAAATACATTAAAAAAAACAAGTCAGCAGAACCTACTGAAGAAAGAGAGAGAAGAACGACCACCATCTTACCCTACATCCAAGGTATCACAGAAGAAATAGGAAGAATTCTCAACAAACAAAATATCCAAAGCATATTTCAACCACCTCCGAATATAGCACAACTTCTAAACAACCCTGAAGATAAAAAGGCACCTCTTAATGATCTGGGAGTTTATAAAATCCCTTGTTCTTGTGCCAATGTTTATATTGGAGAAACCGGGAGAGCGGTGAGCCAACATGTAAAGGAACATGCAAGTAGAGTCAGTCGAAAACATTTCACATAACCAGCATTAGCTGAGCGTCATATCGAAACAGGGCATTTGTTATTAAAATTTAGATTTCTCATATCTGGAATCTACAAAAAAAAATTGGAACATACTAAAGAATCTCAGCAAAATTATACTCACATAACATTAAATAAGAAAAAATTCCTCTCTAAATAGTTATTCGAAATTTTCGTTTGGCGATTAATGATCCAAGTAAAAAGAAATTTTCACTGTGATCCGAATTTTTGAATTCCAAAAAAATTCCATGAATATTAAAATTAGTTCAGCGAAGCAGAAAATCGGAAAAATATCCAGGAAGTTTTGCCTACAGTTAATTTTTTTTGGAAATGTTAAGCTGCTTTAGATAAACCGATCGTTACGTACACAATGCAGTTAGTAATCCAGCGAATTATGCGAAAACTGCTTAATCTCTTCTCGTTAGTTTGAAATTTAAACACGTAGCCGGTTGCCTTATAATTTCCAAGTCCGAGAACAGCCTTAATCCCTTATGCAGTGCTTTTAAAGTCGAGTCCCACACCATGTATTTCGCAAATGAACCGGAGTCATTTAAATTACAGATAGTAATTCAGATGTCACAAGTATACTGTTTATTGTTCTTGGGGAACCGTTCTTCTGGTCTGCTGCTATTACTGAATGGCTTAAATATTCTGACTATAAAATTTCTCATTACGAGCTCATTCGCGTTTCTCTGAACATTCTCTCCGCGATACAAACCAATTTTGAATCGTAAAAGCATTAATTTCAATATTCCATAGTACATTCGATACCTAGTGGATTTTCACAATTAAGGGAGTACTCTTTTTAAAACTGATAATCAATTAAAAGTATTGGATAATTATTTCAACCTCGTTAGGGTTTATATTAAAAAAAAAGAAACTCAAGTAGAGAAGGTACGTGTTTTGATGCAGAGCACCAAACATACAAACGTAATATTTTAACAGATGTTACAGCCGAGAATCCTAGCTCTCAAATCAGAAAAAATAGAATGATTCTTCACGAAAATGGGGGAAAAATGGGGGAAAAAATTATTTTATATCAGGTTGAATTTTCAACCAGGAGGGATTAATTTTCTACCAAAGGATAAGAATTTTCAACGAAAGAGTTTACTTATCAGGGTAAAACTTTAAATGTTGTAGAAAACATTCGACTTTGAAGTTGAAAAGTTTATTTTTCGACCAAATAGCTAGATTTTCAACTTGAATGAACAATTAATTTTAGACCAAACAGTTGAATTTATAACCAAATGGTTGAACACACAAGCAAAGGAGAAGAATATCAAATTTTTTACCAAGAAAAATGAATTTTCGAACAAGAAATGATTTTCATTAGAGGGGGAAAAAAATTTAAACCAAATTGTAGAATTTTCAACTCAAAAAGGCAAATTTTTTTACAGAACAGTTAAATTTCCTAACAGAAACTATGAATTTTCTACCAAAATGGAATAGTTGAATTTTTAGTTTGAAAAATCCATGAAATAAAATTGAAATCAAATAGTTGAATCTTCAACTAAAAACGATCAACTTTATTCAAGAAATGCAATAGTCAAATTTCTTACAAATCTTATACCTTCTCTGATGAGAATTTAAATGAATTTTCAAGAAAAGAGTTGAATTTTCAACCAATTAAAATAAAGTTGAACAGAGTAGTTCAACTTTTAATCAAGTAGTTCAATTCTCAACCCAACAGATGAATTCTCAGTCGAAAATTCAATGGTCGAATTTTCAACCAAACCCGTAGAGTTATAAAAAAAAGGAAAATTTTTAGTTAAAAAATTTAGCTTTACATCGAAAAAAAAAACAAAGTTTGAACACAATAATTCAATTTTCATCCAAAGAGATAGATTTTCAACTAATAAAATAAATTCCTAACAAAGTAGCCTAAATTTGAACCGAGTAATTGATTTTTAAATCAAGAAGATTAATTTTTTACCAGAAACAACAAAATAAAAATAAATCAATTTGCAACCAAATAGTCGAATTGTAGGCTTTTCAATTTAGCTTTCAATGAAGTATTTAAATTCTTAACGAAAAATGATCCATTTTTGAAAAAAATGGAAGTTGAATTTTGTGTTAAAAAATTAACTTTCAACCGGAAAAAATGAAGTTCCAACAAAATATTGAAATCCTAAACAAGTTGAATGAATTTTAAAAAAAGTAGTTAACTGTCACCAAGTAGTTGAATTCCAACTAAAAAATCATTTTTCAGCTGAAAATGGGTCAGTTAAATTAACAGTAAGAAAAATTAATTTCTAACTAAAAAAATCAACTAAATATTAACATTTTCAACCAAGTAGTAGAATTTTCATCCGAAAGAAATGTTCGTCAGTCCATCCATCTGACTTCATTCCGCGGAGGGAAAGCGAGTGGGAATCAGGATAGGACAGAGGAAGGTAAGAAGAGGATGGGAAGTGAGAGGAGATAATAAGTAAGGGATGGAAAGTAGATGGAGGAGAAGCAGGGAAAAAGTTTGTAGGAGAACTATGAGAGAGAAAGTAGGTGAGAGGAAAGAAGTAGGTGAGAGGAAGGAAGTAGGATATGAGAGCGCGATGCAGTAAGAGGAGAGGGGAGGAGATAATAGGGTAGGATAAGATAGAATATGACCTGGTTTAATAGGATCGAATATGTTCGGATGGAATCAGATAGGATCAGATAGGACAAGATAAGATAGGTTGGGAAGTTGAGACGAGAGAGAAAGGGGAAGGTATGATAAGGAAAGGAGAAGTAACGAAGTGGTTGTAGGGCCGAGAAGCAAGAGGGTGTGGAAGAGAAGTATAGTCGAACTGGGATAAAAATAAACTTTATTGGAGCCTTCTGAAAATTGGCGCTGCGCCTCGCTTCAGGATAAGGTGACCCTGTGTGGTGGAGAAGTATAAAAGAGTAGTAGGAGAAGCGAGGGTAGTAGGAGAAGCAAGGGTAGTAGGTAGAGCAAGGGTAGTAGGAGAAGCAAGGGGAATACGAGATGAGAATGCGAAGTAGATTGAGAAAAGGGGTGAGAAAGTGATGATGAAGAGCGGAGTAAGGAAGCAGTGACGAGGGCGTATGGGAGGGGTAGGAAGAATAAGGTACGATCAGATAGGATATAATCTTGTAGGATATGATCAAATAGAATCGTATAAAATCGGATAGTATCAGATGAGACATGATAGGATGATAGGATCGGCTAGTAAGGAGTAGTAACAGAGAGGAGTGTGAAATAAGGAAACAAGGAGTAAGAAAATGGAATGAGTGGAAGGAAAAGTATCAGAAGGGAACAAGGAGAAAGGAGAGAAGGAGATGTGCGCATGAAGTAGGAAGAGGAGAGGAGTGGGGAACTGGTGATAAGAAGTAGGGAAGAACAAGCAGGAGGGCGTATGTGCGGTGTAGAGAGGATAAGATAGGATAAGATAAAATATAATCTGGTAGTATATGTTTGGATAGAATCAAACAGGATTGGATGGAGTAAAAAGAAGTGTTGAAAGAGGTGTATAGGAGAGATGGAGGGTGAGCTGGAGCAATCTTTGTAAAATAAAGATCGTTTCAAAAGCATTCATACGGTGTATTCCTTATAAAGGACAATGCTGTATAAAAATACGACCAAATTGGCTCATTCAGGTGAAAACAGGGTGGCTGAGGCGGATCCGAGGAGCATAAATAAAAGAGTGTTTTCAAAAGCGATCGACTTGAGATGCATAAGAGCATTCTCTGGAACCAAACATAGGCGGAAAGACACTCCAAGAGCCAAGAAGGACAAATTCCGTCAAACAGGAGAGATATAGAATACACTTGGCTCTTTGCCAAAATTTACCTCTAGTCATTCGGTCGTGGTTTCATATGTGCAAGGACCTGCCCCACAGTGCACGTGCAGCATACAGCATCCCTCATCCCCGGACGGAACTTGTCCACTCGACAAGTGGATTCTTTTTCCTCCCAACACTTCGTATGCTTTGTGTTCTGTGACACTACTTTTTTCTTTTGTCACATTATAAATTATTATTTATAAATATAAACTTTAAATTAACAAGAAATTTTTCAATTAATTAGGATCATTGTTTGGTTCAATTTTTGGTTTAATTAATTTAATTGAGAATTTTCAACGTAACTGATAAATTTTCAAACAAAGTCATGAATTTTCGACTGGAATTATGCATTTCCAGCTTAAAAATGGATTTTGAACAAACATTTGGGATCACAGATAACCATTGGTGTTAAATTTGTTGCATCTTATTTTAAACAATGGACATTTTTAGTGTCTAATATGTATTTTTTGGTTCAAATTTAATATTTTTTAGTGATGAAATTTAGCTATTTGGTTGAAAATTCTTGTATTTTTTTTATTTAGTCTTTGGAAGAAAATTAATCTTCTTGATTCAAAAAATCATGTTTTTAGTTCAATCTTCATTTCTTTGGTTGAAAATATAACTGTTTTGTTGAAAATTAATGTTCAACGAAAATTGTAAAACTTGATCCCTTTTGTTTGAAAATTGTACTTAAACTTAAAATAAAATTATGAATATAAAATTTTCAACTGTCTTGTTGAAAATTCAACTTTTTTTAATGAATCAAACTGTTTTCTATTTCAAATTGAAATATTTTTTAGTTTGAATATCAACTATCACATCTTTCGTTGGAAATTCGTCTTTGTTGATTGAAAAATCAATTACATAATTTAATCTTAAAATATGTATTTCTTGAAAATAAGTTTTTATAGAAGATTAATAATAATGTTGAATAATTGAACTTTTTGGTAGTAAATAAACTTATTTGTTGAAAATTGGGATTTTTGGCTTAAAAACCAACTATGTGGTATGAAATTGAACTATTGATTTGAAAATTGACTTTCTATTGAAAATTCAGATATTTTGGTCGAAAGTTTGAATATTTTTGGTAGAAGATTTAGCCATTTCTTTCGAAATTAAACTTTTTTTTGGAAAATTTAACTATCGTCTGGAAAGTTACCTTTTTTTTGGAAAATAATATTTCAGGTCTCAAAATTCAACTATTTTTTAGGAAATTCGTATTTTTTAATTCAAAATTGAATTATTTTTTTTAATTCATTTATTTTGTTGAAAACTTGCCTTTCCCAATAGAAAATTTATCTCCGAGGTGGAAAATTCATTTTCTTGGTTAAAAATTCAACAATTTGGTTGAAAATTTATCAATTTGTATTCAAAATTCAACTGCTTAATTGAAAATTCAACAGTTTTCTAGAGAATTCGCCTTTTCTGATTCAAAAATGAAAATTTTCTTAAAATTTGTTTTTGCTATTGACTCAAAAATCTTCCCTGGTTGGCATTTGAACTCTTTTGTTCAAAATTTGCCTTTTTGGTTTGAAAATTTATCTTTTTTGGTAGAATTTTTTTTTAATACAACTGTTTAAATTTTTTTTTTCTTTCTTTTTTTGGAAAAATAATTTTTTGTTCTGTAAAATTAACGATACTTTTTGTTTGATAATTTAACTGTGTTTGATTGAAAATGCAACTATTTTGTTGAAAACGTTTTATTTTGTCCAAAATAAAATGATGAATCCTGAACTGCAAAAGTAAAATTCTCAGTTGAAAATAAATTTTATACTAAAAAAGGACGATTTTTCAAGGAAATAGTTGAATTTTCAACCAAAGATGTGAATTTACAAGTAAAATTCAGAACCTTTACTCAACAAAATGACTTTTTGCCGAAAATGTTGCATTTTCTACAAAGCAGAATCATTTTTAACCAAAAAAGATGAATTTTTAACGATGCCTGTAACAGTTGATATTTCAAACAAAACCAATTTTTTTCAAATTTAGAATAGCTAAAGTCAAACGAAGTCAAATTTTCAACAAAATGGGTGAATCATCAATGAAAAAGATAAATTTTCAAGAAATTAGTTGACTTTTGAACCAAAACGGATACTTTTTAACGCGATTGTTGAATTGTCAATAAAGTGGACTAATTTTTACCAAATAGTTGAATTTTCGACCAGGAACGGAATAGTTACCTTACAATTTCCAACAATTATTTAGGAAAAGTGAATTTTTAACAAAATAGTTAAAATTTTGAACAAAAAGATGAATTTTTAAGTCAAATGGTGTCCTTCAGCCAAAAAGTCAATTTTTAATTAAATACTCCAACTTTCAACTAAATTGTTGTATAATTGAGCTATAATAATATATGGAATATAATAAAAAATATTTCAACAAAAGACATGTATTTTCCACTGAGAAAGACAAATTTTTATCAATAATCAAATAGTTCCATTTCCAGTAAAAGAAATTAATTTTCAACGAAAGGCAAGCATTTTCAGAAGCATAGTTGAATTTTCAACCTAAGAAGACGAATTTTCAACCAATAAATTATTTTTCAGCAAAATATTTGAATTTCCTACAAATAATATTAATTTTTCACCAAATAGTTGAATTTTCAACGAGAAACGGAATAGTTACCTTACAATTTCGAAAATTTATTCAGGAAAAGTGAATTTTAAGAAAATAGTTAAAATTTCGAACAAAAAGATGAATTTTTGACTCAAATGGTGTCCTTCAGCCAAAAAGTCAATTTTTAATGAAATACTTCAACTTTTGACTAAATTGTTGTATAATTGAGCAATAATAATAATACTTCAACAAAAAAAATATCTCAACAAAAGACATGTATTTTCCACTAAGAAAGACAAATTTTTACCAATAATCAAATAGTTCAATTTTCAGTAAAAAAAATTAATTTTTAACGAAAAACATGCATTTTTGGAACATAGTTGAATTTTCAACTTCAGAAGACAAATTTTCAACCAATAAATTATTTTTTAGCAAAATATTCGAATTTCCTACAAATTATATTAATTTTTCACCAAATAGTTTAATTTTTAAAAAACTACTTGCATATTCAAAGAAAAAAGATCAATTTTTAACCAGAAATGTAATATAGTTCAATTTTCAGTTCAGAAATTTAATTTTCAACAACAACAAAAAAACAACCAATTTTTAACAAATTAGTTGGAAACTTCATGAATTACCTATGAATCACAGGAAATTAGAACTTTTGTGTTTTATTTGGAAGAATTTGTAATTTTTTGCATTTTGCTTCCTCATAGAGGAAGCTTTGTAATGGTGACATTTTTCAAATTTTTTAAATTCATTTAATTGAACCCTCCCTAATTTAAAAATGTCTAATACAATGTTCTAAGCAATTGTCCGGATGTGTGTGTGTGTGTGTGTGTGTGTGTGGATGTGTGGATGTCACGCTTTTTTGTGAACACGATAACTAGAAAACGGTTGCAGATAAATTGATGAAATTTGGAGAGCTTATTTTCCTCACTAATATCTTGAAACTGACCGAAGGATTTCAAAAAATATTTAATGCATTTTTTTCTAGCACTCAATAATATTTTAAAAATCGGTTTTTCATAGCAAAACTTTTTTCATTCGCATAATTCAAAGTTGACGCAAGAATATAAAAGATGCCTTGGTTCGGGACGAATCGATTGACCTATAATATTAATACATTTCATAGAAGAGTAGGGAAGTTATGGTAATTTATATATTTTGAAAATCGGTTT
>CAKNXH010001538.1:173778-189643 GCA_932178445.1 Andricus quercusramuli | reverse complement strand
CTGTATGTCTGTATGTCTGTATGTCTGTGTGTCTGTATGTCTGTCTGTCTGTCTGTCTGTCTGTTTTTATGTCTGTCTGCATGCATGTATGTCTGTCTGTCGGTCAGTCTGTCTGTCTACAGATTTTTATTTTTTTTGCACAATAACATTCAAAAGAATTAACCTATTGGATTGAGCTTTGGTATACTCTTTAAGTGTCCTAAAATGAATGTCAAGTTCGTTAGCCAGCCATTTTGGCGAAGCCCCCAAAAATTTAAGAATACTTATTGTTATTGTAATTGTATCACAAGAAATATTTTAAGCTCAAATCCTTCAAATATTACTTATGCCAGAACCACTAAATAGTTTAAATTGAAAAAATATATTTAAATGTTAGGGAAAAGTGAGGGATTTTGACAGAAATCTTGCAAAAGTAAGGGAATTTCTATAAGAGGCACTTTAAATAAATGTCAAAGATAGTTTTACAAAATTTTTAATTCAATTTTAAAATGGAGTTCTGGCGTTACGTGCTAATTCGTCGATTCAAGGGGTGAAAAAAACCAATAAAGATTATCCCCAAAAACAGTTTTTCTTTAATATCTGAAAAACGAATGAAAATTTTGTCCATCAAATAAAGTCAGATTATTTATACAAGACCCTTATTGAGGCATATTTTTTATGCCTGGGGGTTGCAACCCTAATTTTTCACGAGAGTGAATGTGATTTTTTTGACATTTTCTCATACACAAAACTTTCAAATCAGCTGAATTCAACTGTCTCTTGGACTGTTATTAAAAAAAAAATCAAAATCAAAGTTGACATGTTTCGATGTCAAAATTTCACCTTTTTGGATGTAAATGAATCTGTCACTGAGAATTAATCGTCTTTGGTTAATGATACAAATATTTTGTTAAATATTCGCCCATTCTAATTGAAATCAACAGCTTTTTATTCAAAATGAAATTACTTTTTTGTTGAAATATGTACTATTGCATTATTTTTTTAGGACCAATCTTTTTTGGTTTAAATTTGAACTACTGGGCACAATAAATCTCGCCAAGAAACAGCCGTTTTTATAGTTCAAAGAAAAATTCTTTTTCAATTTACACTACCAAGCCAGATCTATCTAAATACCTGTGCTTTCGCGATCGAGGCAATAAGCTGCTTTACAAAACGCCCCTATTTCGTGTTCACGCGATATTTCTACTGAGTCGGCAGAACTGTGTTTCCTCTGATATCAAACAGCTCTTTATTGACAGATTTTATTGAAGTTTTACAAAGAAATAATACTAAAAGAATATTCTAAAAAAGAAAACAATACTTTATTTTATATTCATAAAAAAATTACTTTCCACTTGAGAAACCTGAATTATCAAATAACTAGAAGCTATTATCATGAAAAGGATGACAATTAAAACAATCTAATAATTTAGTACTGAAAATTTGTTAAGAAACTTAATTTCTCACCATTTCCTTGAATTGCTGGTAGACTGAAAAAATTATAATGAAAAAAAAAATTACTTGATTCAAAGAAACGATCGTACGCAATAGCTCCAATAAAACTTTTCTTCAATACCAAATATGTTTTTATCTAAACTAAAAGTATACAATTATTTTTGCAAATTAATATTTATTTCAGTCAGGGAAATTTTAACTAAGCGAAAGAACGTGTTTATCGGTGGGAAGAAAAAAGAGATAATTGTTTAAATATTAGATGTTTCGCATACGTAAATGTGATTTTGAATCATACAAATATTTTCTTCAAACTAATTGAAGTTCAAATTTCCTATCCAGAAATACGAATTTTTAACGAGAGAGTTAAGTTTTTGACTTAAAATCAAGATTAAAAAATAGTTGCATTTTAAACTAAAAACTATCAATTTTCAACCAAAAAGTCGATTTTTTAACCAAAGTTATAGAATTTTCCAACAGAAAAGACGAATCTTAAAAAAAGCTGTTGAATCTTCAAGCCAAAAAGACAACTTTTCAGCAAAACAGTGAAATTTTCCACCCTCAAATATAAATTTTCAAACAAATAGTGGAATCATAAATTAAGAACAATAAATTTCCAACAAAGAATGGAATAGTTGAATTTGTTCTCTAAGAAAATAATTTTCAACCAAAAGGAACCAAAACAGATCATTTTTAACCAAATAATTGCACTTTTAACGAGAAATTTCAACATTCCTTCCAAAAGAGATGAATTTTTGAACAAATTTTCAATTTCAATTTTCAAGCTACAAAATAGTTCAATTTTCTACCCTAAAATATTATTTTTCAATCTAAAAGGTAATTTTCAACGAAATAGTGAAATTTTCTACAAAAACAGTAAACTTTTCAACACCAAAACATACACTTTCAACAAAACAGTTAAATTTTTGAGCCAAAGAGGCGAATTTTCTACGAAAAAAGTCTCAGTTTCATTTCCAAAATATAAATTTCTAACGAAAAATATTATTTTTCACCCTAGACTATAAGTTTTTAACAAAAAAGTTCATTTTCAACAAAATAGTTTAATCTTAAACTGAAAGCAGTCCATTTTTTTCAATAATTAGATTTGCAGTTCAAGAAATTGATTCTTAATTTGAAAAGTATGAATTTCCAACAAACTAGTTCAATTTGTAACCAATGAGATGGCTTTGAAGTTATCAAGTGAATTTTAAACAAAAAAGTTCATCCAATCAGTTGAATTTTTAATAAAAAAATGAGTTTTCAACCAAAACAGATTAATTATTAATTAATTTATATTTATTTATATAATTAAAATTATTATATAATTTATAATTAATAATTAATTCTGATCCAAAAATATAAAAGCAGACTTATTTCAATGAAAAGCAGTTGACCAAACTTCCTTTTTTAGTAAAATTTTGATATATTTTATTGACAACTGGAAACAAATTCGTTTTTGAAATATACTTTCTCTTTCGTCTGGAAAAATTAGAAATTTATTTGCTTCAAAAACTTAAACTTGGTAATTTTGTGCTTTTGAAATTTTGAAAATTTAGAAATTCTCTTAAAAAATCATTTTTTTGCAATTTCAACTGTTTTGTTGATAAATCGTCTTTTGGGGTGACAAATTCAACTCTTCTCGTATAATATCAACCTTTTGTTTAAAATTAATATTTTGTTGATGATACGTCAACTGAAATCTTTTTTAGATGAAAAATATTTTTAATGAAAATTTGTCTTTTTAATTTAAAAGTTCATATTTTTTTGTTAGTAGGAATATTGTATCTTTCTTGACAAAAATTCAACTGTTTTATAGAAAATTCAACTATTTCCTGTAAAATTTTGTTTAAAATTTGTATTTTTCTGTTAAAAAGTCTATTGAAATCCCTTCAGATGAAAAGTCAACTCTTTTTTGAAAATTTGTCTTTTTAATTTGAAAATTCATCTGTTTTAGTAGAATTTTCATTTTTCTTGGACGAAAATGAAAATGTTTAGTTGAAAGCTTAACAAACTTTTTTTTTCGAAAATTTTTCTTACTGCTTGGCTTGAAATTTAAACAATTTTGTTGAAAAGTCATACTTTTTGGTTGTAAATTCTGCTGTTTTGTTGAAAATTCCACTATTTTGTAGAAAATTTACTGTTTGGTTCAATTCAATATTTTGGTGTTGAAAAAAGAACTTAAATCTTTCTGGGTTAAAATTCAAATTAAAAAAAAAATGGTCTTTTTTCTATTAAAAATACATTTTTGTACAAATTTTATTTTTCTTGGATGAAAATTCAACTATCTGGTAGAGAATTTAACTACTTCGTTAAAAATTCCTCCCCTTTGGTTGAAAAAATTCGTCTTTTTGCATAAAAAATTCGTTTTGTTAGATGAAAACTTCAATTTTGTTCGTAGAAACTTATTTTTTGTTAGAAAATTCATATTTTTGTCTTGGAAAATCAACTGGTATCTTTTCTGGATAAAAATGTAACTTTTTTTTCTCTTTTTCAATTAAAATTCATCTATTTCAAGACAAATTTCATCTTTTTATGGATTAAAATCCAATTTTGTTTTAGAAAACTTATTTCCTAATTAAGAATTCAAATTTTATTATGAAAAGTCAACTCGAATCTTTTTTAACCGAAAATTCAACTTTTTTTTTAATTGATCTTTTTGATTTATAAATTCATCCGCTTTGGTAAAAATTTATTTTTTTCATGAAAATGAAAATTGCTGGTTAAAAATTATTCTTCTTCGCTTGAAAATTTAACTATTCGGTTAAAATTTTAACTACATTGTTCAAAATTTATTTTTTTCATTGAAATCTTTGGTGAAAAATTTGACTGTTAGTGGAAAAGTCTTTTTTTGGTTTAAGATTAATTTTTGACTTTGGTTTTGAAAACTTTTTTCTGTATAAATTTCATCTTTCCATTATGCTAAAAATTGAATTATTTTGTCGGGAATTCAAGTATTTTTTTAAAAAGCCATCTTTCATAGTATTATATTAGAAAATAATTTTTTTCCCCTTGTGAAATGAATTACCCTAATAAATAGTAACCAGTTTGGCAAAAATGTAAAGGATTTTAAAAATCTCAAAATTGAAAAAAAAGAGATAATTAAGAACTATCCTACTGCTTATTTACATAATTTAATGAGAAATTTAATCTGCAAGGTCCAAACTCAAAAATACTCTGCTTCGTTGGAACAATAAACATTATTCCGAAAATGAGAAATTACGTTTTCAAAACAAACCATATCGTGGATAAAGCTTGCATTGAATCATTAGTACGAAACGAATGGCTTTGAGCTGGAATATTCACAGTTGAACAAAAATAACAGGATTCTATCGAAGACGGATTGCATAATTTGAAATGCAAATATCAATAGGACCTTCATAAAGCTCATGTACAAACAAGTCTATCAAATGCGCTAAAGACATTTACTTAATGCATTAATTCTTGTCGCTAAATTGAACATTTATTTTTGTTATTCTCAATTTAATACCAGTCATATTCTGAATAAAAATTTACTGAACAAATCAAAAATTTAGAGTACAGATAATATTTCAAAAAGAAGTAAATGAGCAATATTGATCGCCCATTCTGTTTGAATACAAAACTTTTACGATAAAAATAAATAAAAGTGTTAAAAAAATCCTATGTTTTCAACAAAATATTTTATAAAGTTCAAAGTATTAATTAATTAGGATTTTTTTTAGAAGACAGTTATATTTTCCACAAAGGAAGACAAATTTTCTTTCAGAAAAGAAGAATTTAAAAAAAAATTCAAATTTTGGACCAAAAAAGATCACTTTTCACTTATTTGAACAATACATCACACGAAATTTTTACTTGTAACCAAAAATATAATAGTTGATGTTTCAAACTGAAGAAGATTCTAATTTCCAATGACAAACAGTTGAATTCAACCAAAAAAATAAGAATTTTCAACAAAATATTAGAACACTTCCACAAAGCAGATTAATTTTTAACCGAACAGTTGCACTTTTAATAAAAAAAGATCCAATTTTTGCCAATTTTCAACCGAGTTGTAAAATTTGTATGCCAAAAAAACGAATTCTGTACAAAATAGTTTAATTTTCTACCCGAAAATATTGATTTTTAACAAAAAATTCCATGTTAAACCAAAAAGTTAAATTTTTTACAAAAATATTAGATATTCAACCAAAAAAGTTGAATATTTATGTGAAGAAGACGAATTTGCTAGAAAACAGATGAATTTTCAACCCCATAGTATGAATTTTTTATGAATAAGTTTATTTTCCACCACAAATTATGAATTTTCAACAAAAATGTTCATTTTGAAATAAATAGTTCCATTTTTAACTACAAACGGTCAGTTTTCAACTCAAAATGGAATAGTTCAATTTTCAGTTCAAGAAATTGATTTTCAACGAAAAAAAAAGAATGAATTTTTAACAAACTAGGTTGATTTTCAACCGAAGAGAAGGATTCCAACTTCGCAATAAAAATGTAAACGTTAAATTTTCAAATAAAAACTTTCAATTTTCAGCCAGAAATGGATTAGTGAAATTTTCAGTTAAGAAAATTAATTTAAAAAAAAAATTGAAAATCTATTGGGTTCTATTAATTCATTTCGCATTTAAGAAAAAACACGATAAAAAAGAGGAAAAATAGGAAAAAGATGATTTCTTAAAAAATTCCAAAAAATCTGTTGAAATTAATTAATTTAAATTCAAAGTTAGTTAATCATTAAACGATTAGGTTAATTTCCTACCTCAAACCATGAATTTTCAAAAAAAGCTTCATTTTTAACAAAAGAGTTTCGATATAGTTTCGATTGAGAAATCACATTCTCAGCAAAATGTTAGATTTTCAATCAAAGAAATGAGTTTTCAATCAAAAGAGATGAATTCTGATAAATTCCAACCAGTTAATTCAAATTGCAATTAAAAAATATTAATTCACACCAAAAATATAATACTTGATAATCAAAAAAAAAATCAGAAAAGAGTTAAATTTTTCAGCCAAAAAGATCAATTTTCTACAAAGCTGTGAAAAAACAGAAGCCTCACCAAATTTAGTCAAAACGAAAACAAACAGAAGATTCAGATTTTGGTTTAGCTAAAGACTCGCAGACAAAATAATCAAAAAGCGAATTCATAAAATACAATTTGTAATTAGGACACCAAAAACGTAAAATTTTTGAAGCACAAAAAGTTTGGTTAATTAAAATTGCATTGGTGATATTGATATCTTTCAGTTTGCAAGCTAACACAAATATCAAAACATTTTGTTATAAAAACTTATTTCAGAAATACACGTTCACGAATTATATTTTTTCCGCTAATATTTGAATATTTCAATAATCAAAATAAAAAAAGGCTACAAGTTCATGCATGTTCCGAAAGAGCATTTATGTCATTTCCAACTACACAATCTCTTTTGCGCTGAGCTGTCTCTAATCTCCTGCAGGTTTCCATAATGTAAACTTCATTGAAATTTTGTATAATCCTAAATTTGCGAAGATAAAAATTAATCATGAACACGAGCGTCATCTGCAAGGACTCTAATTTTGGAATCATATATTTTATAAGGTTGCAAAATGGACTTGAAACTGACTTTTGACCTCATCTTGTAGGGAGAGAGGCAATTACGATCCCTTCCTATTTCCTAGCATACGAGAACACAACGCTTCTGCCTCGTAAAAAGCACTCGTTAATACTATATAATGAAGTACGTGATGGTGTTTCCTATCTGTAAACGTATAGCAGTATTTCCGAGGATTCAAGTTTCATACCTCAGAAATTGCGGTTTTAGTGCCTTTCGGAAAGGGAGTGACTTGGACATCAAGTGGCCAAATGTAGGTTGATGGTTCCCTATTGAAACGGTCTTTGCATTGAAAAGCATATTTGATTAAAGATTTCTAAAAGTTGATACTGCACTCGACAAAACTTGAAGTTTCAAAAGTAAAGGGATACATTTCTGACATTTCAAGACCAGGACGAACCCTCTAGATTGGAAAACCAGTCGCCTAGAAACTTTTAAACTTGAAACTTTGAAAATCCGCTTGGAAACCTTCCTTGATACGCGGACATTCAGACACTTCCGGGAACCTGCCTGGAACATTTTTCGGAATTTCCCAAACCTTCCATTGGAATTTTTCAGGGTGTTCGGGAAAACTTTTGTACTATCCGGTAGGCATCTAAATTTTATGAGTGACATAAGCTTTAGTCAAAAAACCATACCTTTAGCCAAACCTTACATATCTCCTGAAATATTGTGGAATTACTAGGGGCCCTTTCCTTGAGCAACGTCACAAATGTTCTTAAACTTAACAAAAAAAATTCCTTCGAAAATATTTCACCAGAAGAATCTACACCAAATGTCAAGAAAATGACTTCTTGTCAGAAATCCTAATTATAATTTTTGTTTACAATTTCTCAACGGCAGTATTTTGATACAGACATCCATCCAGTATTGAAATCATCGTAAATGCAAAAATACTTTTCATCTCATATTTTCTAGATCAGACCCACTAAAAAAATGTATGTACCCATGAAATTTTTTACGATTTTGTGCATTCAGGTTTTTCTGGGGGTTGTTTTAATATCCCTGGAACATTCATGCAAGGAAATCGGTAGTCTGTAAGGAAATAAAACCACAGAAGATTTTTTCATCAAACTTCAGGAAAGAAAAGTCACTGACTTACTTTAAGAATTATTTTATCCTCCCTTAGGGTTTTAATAAGGAAATCAACATTTTTTAGCAATCATAACCACAAAAATATTTTTTTGCTATTGGATAAGAACTCTCCAACTGAATGAAGAATAAAGAATAAAGAATGAATATATAATCCCCAACTAGAAAACGTGTTCTAATTTATTTTAAGAGTTATTTTAACATTCCTCAAACATTCAAGCAAGAAAAAAAATTTCCAACAAAAAATCGCTGCGGGTGATTTTTTAATTAATGAGATGGGAAGAAACTCTAGAAAAAGTGAAAAAAGCCTCAATCTAAGAGTGGATGTGTTTTAATATAGTTCAGGGGAGGCTTGAACAACCCTTGATGATTTGAGTAAGGAAATCAATACCTAATAGCTATTGAAACCACAGGAGATTTTTTAAAACAAATTATTGTTTTAAGAACTCCTTTCAAAACAAGTGCTGGAAGCGCCACCTAACAGAAAGAGTATTCTAATTTATTTCAGGTGTTGCTTTGAAAGCCCTTAAATAGCAATAACTCCCTTCAAAATGAATGCAAAAAGCATATCCTATTAGGAAAATTGTTTCAATGTAGTTTAAGGGTTTTCCGAACATCCCTTGAACGTTTAAGCAAAAGAAATGAAATTTTCAAAAAAACCAAAACTGCATGAGATTTTTTAATTCAGCTATTGGCGTAGGAAAACAGTTTAAAATAAGTGCAGTAAGTCTCTTCAACCCGGAAAAGTGTTTGAATCTATTTTAAGGGCTGTTTTAATATCCTTCAGATATTATAGCAAAGAAATTAATGTTTCCAAGAAAACAAAGAGCACGGGAGAATTTTTAATTCAGCATTCAAGCAAGAAAGCCGACATTTTCAAGTAACCAAATCTACGAATAAGTCGTTGAACATATTTTGAGGGTTCTTTCAACATTCCTTGCAGATTCAGACCAGCAAGTCACTTGAGATGAAGAAGAAATCAAATAAGCAAAGTTTTGATGAGAATGTGCTAACCAGCTTGACCTTCATTTTAGGACACTTGAAGAGTATACCAAAGCCCTGTCCAATAAGTTAAATTTTTTTAAAGTTATCGTGCTAACAATCTAGAAAATCTACAGACAGACATACTAACAGACAGACAAACAGGCAGACATTTTGTAAAAATCTTTTTTCGGGGTTCAGGGGGTATCAAAACGTGGACATTCGACAAAAACCAGGGGGGGGAGTCAAATTTCACACAAATCTAGTACCTTCTCTGGATGAGAATATGAAAAATCTCTTGTGGTTTTGAGTGTCATAAAATATTAA
Source organism: Andricus quercusramuli (assembly GCA_932178445.1). NCBI lineage: Eukaryota > Metazoa > Arthropoda > Insecta > Hymenoptera > Cynipidae > Andricus > Andricus quercusramuli. The sequence goes on along the minus strand of CAKNXH010001538.1, from coordinate 180,238 downwards.
TTTCTTTACTTGAATCTTCAAGAGATGAAAAATCGATCCTTGGAATCATTTCAAACACATTTTCTGACAGGGGGACACTTCCTGCATTTATTTTGAAGTGATTTCTTACCCAGCAGCTTATTTGGAAAATATTCTGTGGTTCCAGCTTCTTGGTAATTTCGATTTCTATAGCTAAATGTTAAAGGTATGTTAAAATAACCCTTGAAAAAACACTGTTCCAGTTAAAGCAAGCCTTCTGCACTCATTTGCAGTGATTCTACACTTTATTAAAGAATCAAAAAATTTGTCGTGGTTTGTGTTTTTTTTTTCAATGCCGATTTTCTTGCCTGAATCTTCAAGGGATGAAACAATTCTCCAAATAATTTCAAATACTTTTTCTACTAAGATTTTTCTTACATAAAATTGTAAAGCTGTTACGTTCATGGGTAAATTCAATGCGTGTTCCTTAGGGTGGTCCAAAAATGCAATGGAAAAAATTTTTTTTGAATTTTTATCGGGACACCCCCCAGATTTGTTGGAATCGCAAAACCCATTTTTTTACTCATGGGGTTTCTTTGGGACCCTATAAAACAGACTTATGGTGTTGGTTTTTGAAAAGTGATATTTTATTCGTATTCTATGGCTAATTGTGAAGAGAAGTATTGAGTTTCAACATGATTGAGATAACATTGAGGATTCTGAATAAGATTTACAAAAACGTCTTTTTTTCTTATGGGAAATACATGTTAAACTTCATGGGGCTTGCGCCACCCATAGATATCATTTTTTTTCGAAGCAAAAAAAAATTGATTTATTTTGGTGTGGATCCAAACAAATTTCTGGGGTGTCGCCACAAAAATTCAAAAAAAAAAAATTTTTTGACCACCCTAGTGTTCCTATTTCATATAACAATTTCAGAAGAAAGTGAGTTAGAGTTAGCTAGCAACACAAATTAAATTACCATTTTGTGTGAATTTCCGAACTTGCAAAGTTTGTAAGAATGGTTCAAATCCACGGATTGAGAAAAGATGAATCGTAGGGCCTTGAGCTCTTCTAAGAACCGCAACGGACAAAGAAAAATTGTCACGTACTGGCGGTGGTTCTTCTCTCCTTATGTCCTGTGATTTGTTGATCGATGTGGTTGGAAAGTGTGGTGCAATGCGGTGACTCGTCGCCTCAGCCCGTTCATTTCCCAACTCCTTTTTCGTTTCGTTCTTCCCTCCTGATTCTCTCACTCCATTTCGCCATGGTTCTGAACACCGAACCTACGAAAAATTCTGCAGTCATTAATTGCATTAACTGTTTCAATTTGCTGAAATTAAATTTTCATGTTCTGCGTGCTGCATTCATGTGAAGAGAAAAGTTTCTAAAACTGGAGCCTGGATCACAAACTACCTAATTTTCAAGAACGTGAAAATTTTGAATAAGAAAAGAGAGAAGAATTTAAACCTGTAATGAAATTAATTTTTCAATAGATTCTTAATATTTCAGTTCCATACAATAAAAATGTGTCTTTTACTGACTGAACACTGAGATATACTACTTAAATGACTGACCATACGGCAACTTATGCTACTTATTTGTATCAACTGTCGCATAACAGTGGCTGACTAAACAATAACATCTACTACTGTTTCTAAATGTCTCCCTAAACAGTGACATGTACTACTACTTCCCAAATAATAATAGTCCGTTGATCTGTACCACTTATTCTCCACCATAAATGTCAGATTGGACAACAAAAATTTATTCAATTAATAAATTATTAATTATTAATATATTAGTTTTCCAATAGATTCTCAATATTCCAGTTTAATATAAGATCTTTTCAATGGCCAGGCATTGAGCTTTACTACTTGAATGGCTGACCATACAGCAACTTGTATTACTTATTTTTATGAAGTGTCCACAAAAGTGGCTGAATGAACTATAACCTATACTACTATCTCTCAATGTCTAGCAAAACAGTGACCTGTACTACTATTTATTAATTTCTGACTCAACAGTGACCTGTACTACTTTTGAAGCTGTTCACTGTTCGTTGAACAATACTACTTATTTTTACAAGTATCTATATTACTTTCACATCAGTGGCTAACTGAATATTAAAATCTGCTACTAAAATCCCTTACCAATTTGCTGAACATACTACTTATACTTCGATTTACAGACCATACGTTGACCTGTACTACTTTTGCTTGAATGCCTGATCGTACGTTAATCTATACTACTTATTCGCATGATTGAATTTGCGTCAACTTATATAACTAGACCTTATTTTATCGACCCAGCCCCTAAATACTAAATAAATCACTGCCCTACAACTGGCTGACTAAACAGTAGTACTTACTACTATTTCTCAATAGATTATGTCGACCCTTACTACTGAATTCTATGGCTGCTTACGTAACCCTGAATTACTAGTCTTTCTCTCATTATGATAGCTTCTATATAATAACTATAATACTGCCCCATATATGGCTGACTAAACATTGACCTTAACTACTACCCCTTAATGGCATACTCTACTGCAACCTACACTACTCTCCTTCTTTTTCGTACTACACTACGATCTATGCTACTGACCCATTACGACTGACGCCTCTGATTTATACTGTCCATGTCCGACTATACTTTGACATGCACTACTGAAGGTCCCTTACAATACAAAAATTTCTGACTATGTACGGGTAATATTTGTCTCCACTACTGTTTTCACCCCATTTCGACTCTACTTTCCCCGACCACAAATTGCTGAACATACTACTTATCCTCCGACTGGCAAACTATACGTTCACCTATACTACGCTTCCAAATGGCTGACTCTGTTCCGGTTTATACTACTAGCCCTCACAACTAATTGGCTGAATATTCAATGACCTGTACTACTGATCCACTAATTGGCAGCTTATGAGCGATTTTCATACAGATTGAGCTTTTGGTTTCTGCTATTTGAGCAAAATAAAGTTATAAATAATAATCCAAATTCAATTTTTTTAAATTCTATTTGTTTAAACAAGAATGTTTTTACATTTTTTCGCAAATAATCGGTATTCACACGAGAGAATAAACAAATTAGGCAATATAAAGAAGTCAAAGCAATAGATTCATTTTGTTGTTAATTGTTTCAACAATTTTTATTATTTTGATGTAACTTTTGACTGGAGCAAGGCAAAAACATGTTTTTTGCAAATTCATCAAGGAACTCGACCCAAATATTTAAACTTTTTTTCAAGAAAATAGCCAAAATGTAGACCTTCTCTGAGTTGCGTGAACTAATTGGTTGAAATAGAAGATCAAAACCATCGATTCACTTTACTGTCAATTGTTTCAGTAATTATTTATTTTGTTCAAATGTAATTTTTGACTAGAACAATAAGAAAAATATTTCCTTAAATGTTGTTATAAACAGCGTTTCAACAAATAGAAATTGTTAAAAAATCATGCTTTACGAAGCTCAGGAATTGTGATACAATTTTTTAGAATTCTGTATCAAAGTTGATTGATTTTCAATCATAAAACGATTTAGCGATTCACTGAATAAAAATCGAACTACCGATACTTGATGGATACAAGGAGTTAAATTGGTATAGGATTGTCAGTTTTGTAAGGAATTTAACGACCAAATTCACAAAATCGATTGTTTCCAATTTTAGACCCTCTAAAATTTGTATTTTTTTTTTTTTTTGCAATAATATTTCAATTTATTGCTTCTCGCTTGTCGATAACCGTGGGAATAAAATCTTAAGCAATTGTTCGCTATGATGAGTTATCCCATTTTTTTTTAGTATACAATTTAAAACCTTTCAGAAAATCTTTTTCTTCAATCCAGCAGTAAAATATAGGTCGGGGAGACCAAAAAAGTTTGGAATTTTGTCAAAAAACAAAAAAAAAATTCTAAAAATCTGTAAGAATCGCTTTCAAACTATTTTTCTTAGCGTTCTTCTCAAACCACTAATACTATTCTTACATGCAGATTACGAATATGAAGATGAAAATATTTGCAAATTACATTCTTAAGGTTCATTCGAAAAATTCTTAATCTGATTTATGATTTGTTGATGAAACTAAATTTTTTCAACATTTCAAAGTTTCAATGTTAATTGTGTAAAAAAATATAACTTTATATATTTTGTTGATTCTCTCATTGTGATAAAAAATTTGACACGATTAAGATTCTGGTCTTAGAATACTAAATTTATCAATTCTGTTAAAAAGTCAATGTTTTTGTTTTAAAATTCAAATGTTTCATTCAAAATTCCTCTTCTTGGGTAGAAAAATCAAATATTTCGGCAGAAAATTATTTTTGTTTTGTAAATTCAACTATTTTTTTATGTCTATTTGGTTTAAAAATTCATCTGTTTTTCTTAGAAATTTCATCTTTTTTGGATAAAAGTGCAAAAGTTGGGCTCCAAATTTTATATTTTTTTAAAAAATCAACACATGTGGTTACAAATTAATTTCTTGTTAGAAATTTTATATTTTTGGGTGAAAAATTCAAATGTTCCAGTAAAAAATTATTTTTTTTGCTTGAAAATTAAACAATTTGTATAAATTTTTTTACTTTCTTGGCTAGAAAATATGCACCTGTTAAAATTCCATCTTTTTAGTTGGAAAATTTATCATTTTATTCAAAGTTTAATTATTTTGTTAAACATTAGAATGTATGCGTTGAAAATTCAAACATCTTCTAAATAAATCTTCTTTCAGGCTTTAAAGTTCAAATATTCCATTGAAAATTCGATTCTTTTGCTTCAATTCAAACAATTTAGCTAAAAATGCAATTGTTTGAGTAAAAATAATCATTTTTATTTTTGAAAATCTCATTATTAAGTTGAAAATTCATCTTTTTTTATTGAAAATTAACTTTTTTGTTGAAATTTCGTCTCTTTGGATTCAAACGTTAATTGTTTTAAGAACCATTTGTCCACTTGGATTGAGAATTTAACTAATCGATTGAAAATTGATCTTTTTAGGTAGAAAATTCAAGTATTTTTATAAAAATTCGACTATTCTATTGAAAATTTGATTACTTTTTTTAAAATTCATTTTTCTTATAAATTTAACGGTTTGGTTAAAAATTCGTCCAAAAATTCCTCTTTCTTGATTGAAGATTAAATTTTTGTTATCTCATTGGTCTTGAACGTCCACTGTATTCTGAACTGTTCCACTTTTTCTTTAAAAAGTTGACTCTCCGATTGAAAATGCATCTCTGTATGTTGAAAATTCATCCAGTTTGTTAGAGATTCCACTTTATTTTTATATCTAAATATTTTGTTCAAAATTCAAGTATCAAAGAATCCAACATTTGATCGAAAATTTCACTATTTGGTTCAAAGTTCAACTATCTTATTGAATACTCGTCTATTTTGCTTCCGAATTGAACCATTTGGTTGTAAATGCAACCGCCTGATTCAACATTTTATGTTGCTGACAATATCACTATTTGGTTGAAAATTTATCTTTTTTGATTGAAAATTAAATTATTTCAAAAATTCTATTTTCGGGTTCTTAGCAAATGTTTTCTAACCCGTCCGACATCTTAGTTTCAGAAATCAACTGTCTTGTTGAAATTTTTTTTCTCATTGAAAATGTATCTTTTGTGATAGAAAATTCTTTTCTTTGTTGAAATAACTTAATAATCATAAAATTACTAAATTTTGAAATAGAATTTTTTTATTCCGTTTATAAAATATTCTGTACTAAAAATGTTACAAGAATGATATGCTTGTCTCTGAATTTCAATTTCCAGGGAAAATGAAAAACAGGACAGGTAAAAATTAGGGATTTTCAAAAGTTAAGTTTTTCGGCCTCTGTGAATGGCATTTTTTAATCATTTGAAAATCTGCTGAGGGTAGAAAAATGTGAATTTCGAGCGAATTAAAATCGAATAGGCTCTAGAGCTGCAGTCTCTTGAATCTTCCATTTCCGTTGAAGCCTCCTAACAGCTCTAACGCCGGAAAACCAGTGATAGTGCACGTAATCAAAAGAGCGAGAGCCATAGTGCTAGAATAGGAAATAACTGGCCAGCCTGGCAAATATCTTCTCCACTTTATAGGTCAATAGAGTCCTCATGCTCTGCGTCAACATTTAGGACAGAGCCATTTAACGTATACCAGTTTCCGGTTTCAGCATTCACATGTGAACTGTATCCACTGTCACGTCTAATTGAGACTTGATAATGGAAACTAACAGGATGTTGGACATCAAAGAAAAAAAGTCCTATTGTTTGAAATAACAGGATAGTTGTAATGACGACGATTTTTAAACAAGAGATAGAAAATATTTTCTTAAAATTTTGTGGAAAATATGGAAGGGAGGTTTGAAAAACTTAATCAAGCTTTTTTCGAATACTTTCACAAAATAATGTTAAAATTTATTTCTAATTTAAAAAAAAAAATTCAATGCTATAAGGACTTAATTAGCGTCGTCATAGAATACAAAATCCTTTTTTGTAGGAGCTCGGCGCTTACTTTCACTG
>CAKNXH010001538.1:155603-169296 GCA_932178445.1 Andricus quercusramuli | reverse complement strand
GAATATTTTGGAAATTTTAGAAATTTCGGCAATTTGAAAATTTGTGAGAATTTTAGAAATTATGCTAATCATGAAATTTTGAAAAAGTTTGAAAAGTTGATAAAATTCGAAAATATTAGAACAGTTGATAAGTTAAAAAATGTTGAACATGTTAAAAAATTCAGAAATATCCGGAATTTTTAAGAGTTAAAAAATTTTGAACGTTTTAGAAATTTTAGAAAATTTTAACATTCTATAAAATTCAGAAATTTTAGAATTTTGAAAAATTTAAAAACTTTGAAAATTTCAGAAATTTGGGAAACATTAGAAATTTTGAAACTCTAAATGATTTTTCAACATTTTCAAGGTTATTTGATTTTGAAAATTTGTAAGTTTTATTAAATTTTCCAAATTTCAGTTCATCCGGAAAGTTTTTCAATTTCATAAATTTTGGACATTTGAGACGTTTTTATGACTATATAGATTTCAATAATCTTAGATATTTCAGTTACATTTAGGAGATTCAAAAAATTTCAGAAATGGTAATTTTTGGTCAATTTGGAAAATTTTTGAAATTTTCTTATAATTTTATAACCTTTGAAAATTGAAACGTTTTTATAATTTCAGAAATTTTGACAAATTTATGAATGTAGAACATTTTGGAAATTTTAGAAATTTCGGTAATTTAAAATATTTTAATAATTTTGTAAATTTAAGAAATTATATCACTTTGAGCAGTTCAGAAATTTAAGAAATTCTGAAAATTTCAGTGTTGAACAATAATTTTGAACTTTGAAATTTTTTTTCAATTCGGAAAATCCTGGTGATTTTATGAGTTTTGAAAAATTAAAACGTTTTTATGAAAGTGGCACATTTTAGAAATTTGAGAAATTTTGATAATTTATCAAATTTGGAACATTTCGGAAATTTTAATAATTTCACAAATTTAAAACATTTGATCCTTTTGGACATTTCAGAAATTTCAGAAATTTCAATGATTTGAAATTTTTTGAAAATTATAGAAATTATGCTAATTTTGAAAAAATTTTTAACAGTTGATAAAATTCAGAAATATCATAAATTTTGATGAATTTACAAATTTTGATAATTTCAGAAATTATGATAATTTTCGAAATTTGAATAATTTCAGAGATTTTTAACATTTGAAAAATTTAAAAATATTCGAAATTTTTATGAGTTGAAAAATTTTGAACATTTTCGAAATTCTAGGAAATTTGAACATTTTATAAAATTCAGATATTTTGATAATTTTGATAATTTTACAATTTTTTTTCATTCTAGAAATGTTGAACATGTTAGAAATTTTGAAAATATACAAAAATTTAGATAATCTGAACATTTTCAAAGTTTTTGGTGAGCGGGTCGATTAACTCAAAATGCATGTTCACAGATGTATAATGCTTAATCATTTGCGTATTAAGTTACATTTCACTCCTGATAAGTAGAACATTAGCACTGCTTGATAGGGAGGAAAAAAGGTTGACAACATGCCTTCTCAAGATTTGATTTTTTGAAAAATGTTCTTATCATGATATCTGACTCATCATATTACATTTAAAGACACGGCTGACCAATGAAGGTCACTACCACTTGAGAAGGCGCCACACGCGAGTACGATGCTAATGTCCTTTTCATTCGATAATCGTCCTAACGTCCATACGTTAAAGGTGAGTTTCCAAACGGGACCAAACGACTTCTAAATAATTAGTAAAAAAATTTGAAAAAAAAAATTAAAATTTGTTTTGCAGCGTGAAGATAGCAATCCAATTTTGCAAATTCAATATCTTTTTGAGTTTTTTGTCCAAAGGACCAAATTTGGTTTCCATACGATTCCATTGAACAAAAGTTGGATATCTCATGGTTGTTGTGCTAACTTCACGGTAATGAGGTATTCAGAATTAAAAAAACGGAAAATCGATGTTTCGGTCTTAAGGCTGGTTTCTTCGTTCCACGTCACATATTTAAGACCTTAGTTTGATTTATGCATATGAATTACCTTATTTCAATTTTCAAGATGGGAAAATCATTTATCCTTCTCAGGTAAAGGTCTTAGGATAGCAATGTGGAAAGTCCAAAGCAATCACCTTAGTCGCTACTCTCTCGACCTTCGATTAGTGGCTTAGAGTTAGTCCAACTTTGATAGTCAATGCATCGAGTTGTGTTTGTGAATTAGTGAGAACTATTTGCCAAAGGAGGAAGAGTAGTCTTTCAGAGGTGGTTGGAATCATTAACATGAACATGTCTCGTGGCCAAGAAACTAGAACCTCTGAAACTGCGCAGTAGTGTGGTCAAAAATGCATTAGAACATTTTTTTTTCGAAATCTTTGTGAAGTAATTGAGAATTCTTTGCTATCTTTTTCATTTTTTCGAAATCTTTTAAAACACTAGAAATATTTTAAAATCTTCCGGAAAGTTTTAAAACCTTCTGAAATCTTTTGAAGTCTTTGATTACTTCTGAAATTTCAAGAATCTTTGAAACCTTCGTAAAATCTTTGTAAAATCTTTAAAATTTTGCAAATGTTTGTGAAATATTTCGAAACCTTTGTAATCTTCGCTAAATATTTGAAATCTTCTGACATATTTGGAAATATTTTAGAATCATTGGAATAATTTCGAATTTTTTTAAAACCTTTAGAATTTCTGAAAGATTTGTAAAATATTTGTTAAATTTATTTATTTTTTTTTTTCGTTGGAAAAAAATTCTATTTAAAGCTGGCGCAAACCCCATGGAGTTCATTACGCATCTCTGCTGTTTTCGAGATTTCTGTAAAATCCTTTGAAATGTTTGAAATCCTTCAAAATCTTCAAAAGTCTTTGAATCCTTATGAAATCTCAAGAATCTTCAAAATCTTCATGAAATATTTGTGAAATCTTCCAAATGTTTGTGGTCTATTTCGAAATATTCGCTAAATGTTTCGAAATATTTGAAATATTTGAAAATGTTCGGAATCTTCTGAATTCTTTCGAAGTCTTTAAATTCTTCTGAAATCTTAAGAATCTCATAATTTTTAAAAAAATATTTGCGGAATCTTCCGAATGTTTGTAAAATATTTCGAAACATTTGTAATCTTTGCTAAATGTTTTAATTCTTCTCAAATATTTTTGAATATTTTTAGAATCATTGAAATCATTTTGGAATCTTTGAAAATTTTGTGAAATCTTTTTAAAGTCTTTGTAAAATAATTGAAAAATATTTTCTGTTGTTGGGATTTTTGCGAAATGTTTCGAAATATTTGAAAATCTTTCTAGAATTTTTAAAATCTTCTGAAATCTTCAGAAGTCTTTGAATTCTTTCGAAATCTTCAGATTATTTGAAACATTTGTAAATATTTGTGAAATCTTTCTGAAATATTTGTGAAATCTTTTAAATCTTCCAAAATCTTTGAAATTTTTTAAATCTCCAAAACTTTCGTGAAATCTTCCGAAACCTCTGTAATCTTTACAAAATATCAGTAATCTTCTGAAATATTTCGAAATTTTTTAGAATCTTTGAAATAATTTTGAAACCTCACCACGCTTTGTGAAATTATTTTGAAGCCTTTTCGATATCCTTTAAAATCTTCCTGAAAATTTTAAAATCTTCTGAAATCTTTGATTACTTCTGCAATTTCAAGAATCTTTGAAATCTTCGTAAAATCTTTAAAATCTTCCAAATGTTTTTGAAATATTTTGAAACCTTTGTAATCTTCGCCAAATATTTGAAATCTTCTGGAATATTTGTAAATATTTTAGAATCATTGGAATAATTTCGAATTCTTTTAAAACGTTTAGAATTTCTGAAAAATTTGTAAAATATTTGTTAAATCTTTGTGGAATCTTCAGGAAATCTTGGAAATCATTCTCAAAATTTTAAAATCCGCTGGAATCTCCCAGAATTTTTGAATTCTTCTGAAAACTTTGGAATCCTTTTAATCTTTATAAAATTCTGACAATCGTTCAAATCTTTCTGAAAGTTAAAAAATCTTTTGAAATCTTCGAAGTTTTCAAATTCTTTTGAAATCTTTCAACATTCTTCGAAATTTTTCTGAAACTTCTTTAAATCTTTCAAAGTTCTTGGCCTTTTCATTATTTACAAATATTTTCAATATTCACATTTATCTGTTCGAGCTCAATGAATATTTCGTGCTGCAATAACTGAAATAAATCAAATCTCAATATCACCAGAGTATTTTCGGAAGAAATTTCTCATCGCTTAGTTTATTTACTATATATCGAATGAAATAAACTAAGCTATCGGAAGAAAAGCAATTAAAGAGTTGCAAACAAAATTAAAGGAATTAAGTTCGTAATTGAGACGTTCTTTCGGTAAGAGTCACCGCGCACTATCTTCTAGGTTCTTTGATCGATCGAACTTCCCTAGCTTTTTCGTACCATTGAGCGAACGTAGTCCTGGAACTTTTCGAAACAACTCTCTGAAATCGCACAGGGCACGTGAGTTAGCTGTAAATTTTTCCAGAGCTCTTCCAATGCTCCTTCGATTCTTCTTTTGGTTCTTTCAGGTTTAAAAGATCTGCCTTCAAGGGTAGGTGCTCGATTTTAAATCGTTCAAAGTTGTATCCTCCGTACCTACTTCCTATATTCCCTGGGCGTACGATCCACTTGCCCCATGTTCATTTTCCAACTTTAAGTACCGTCTCATTGTAAATTTACGCTTTGAAGACCAGGCACAATATGTACATGAAATGGGTCCCAGTCAATTTTGATCAAACTTTGTAAAATTGTAGTTCTCATAGTCTCGATTGAAAAAGTCATCAGGCACAAGGTCCGAAAATGGACAGTTTTCGAGTTATGAAGGGTTGAACGTCGAATCATTTTAACAAACCTAGGCCAATATCTCGGAAACAGAAAAGCAGAGAGTTGATCGGTTTGGTTTGATTGTTTTGAGTTCATTGCTTTGGTTCGGTTGGTTTGGGTGGGTTGATTTGGTTTGGTCGATTTGGGTTGGTTTGGTTTAGTTGATTTGCTTTGGTTAGTTGGTTTTGATTATTTTGAGCCAGCTTATTTTGGCAGAGTATAATTTGGGTTTGATGGTTGGTTTTGATAAGTTCGGGTCGATTTATTTGGGCAAAGTACGGTTTGGGTTGGTTTTTTTTATGGGTTTGGTTGGTTTTCGTGTGTTGGATGGGTCTGATGGTTTGGATTGGTTCCTTTGAATTGGTTCGTTTGTGTTGATTCGTTTGCGCATGCTTCCTTGGGTTGGTTTGTTCTGTTTGGTTAGTTTGTTCGGGTTGATTCGTTTGGGTTGATTGGTTTGAGTTGGTTCGTTCAGTTTGATTCTTTCGGATTGGTTCGTTTGATTCGTTTTGTTTGTGTTAGATCGTTACTTTGCTTTGATCGTTGCTTTACTTGGGCAGAGTATGGTTTGAATAGGTTGATTTGTCTTGGTTGTTATGGGTTGGTTTGGTTCAATTAGTTTAAGTTAGTTGGTTCAAATTGGTTTGTTGGTTTTCATCAAGTAAGGTTAGTTTATTTGCGCAGAGTATGGTTTGGGTTAGTTTGTGCGGTTCGAGTGGGTTTAATGGTTTAGATTGGTTCCTTCGGGTTGGTTTATTTAGATTAGTTCTTTTGTGCCGACTCGTTTGGGCATTCTCGCCTGCGTTAGTTCTTCCGCGTCGGTTTGTTCTGTTTGTTAGTTTGGGCTTGTTTGTTCTGGTCGATTCGTTTGCGTTGATTGGTTTGAGTTGGATTCGTTTAGATTGGTTCATTTAGTTCATTCTGTTTGTGTTCGGTGGTTTTTTTTGCTTCATTTGGGCAGAGTATGGTTTGGGTGGGTTGATTTGGCTTGATTGATTTGATTTGGTAGGCTTGGGTTACCTGGTTTGTTTGAGTTGATGTGGGTTAGTTCATTTGGATTGTTTGGTTGATTTTGATTAGTTTGGGTTGGTTTAATTGAGCAGAGTATGATTTAGGTTGTTCTGCGTGGGTTGAGTGGGTTTAATGGTTTGAGTTGGTTCCTTCGGGTTGGTTCGTTTGGATTGTCAGAGCGTAGTTTGATTTTGATGATTGGTTTTGATAAGGACGTGTCGATTTATTTGGGCAAAGTATGGTTTGGGTTGGTTGATTTCTATGGGTTTGATTGGTTTTCGTGTGTTGGATGTGTTTGATGGTTTTGGTTGGTTACTTCGAATTGGTTCGCTTGTATTGACTCCTTTGCGCATGCTCCTTTGAGTTAGTTTGCTCTGCTAAGTTCCTTTGTTCGGGCTGTTTCATTTGGGTTGATTGGTTTGAGTTGGCTCGTTTAGTTTGGTCCCATCGGGTTCGTTCATTTAGTTCGTTTTGTTCGTGTTCGATCGTTTGGGTTGCTTCATTTGGGTATAGTATGGTTTGGGTAGTTTCATTTAGCTTGATTGTTTTGGGTTGGTTGGTTTGGCTTATCTGGTTTGGTTCAATTAGTTTGGGTTACTTGGTTTGAATTGGTTAGTTGGTTTCGATTAGTTTAGGTTAGTTCATTCGCGCAGAGTATGGTTTGGGTTGGTTTGTGTGGTTCGAATGGGCTTAATAGTTTGGGCTGGTTCCTTCGGGTTGGTTTATTTGGATTAGTTCTTTTGTGCCGACTCGTTTGGGCATGCTCGCCTGCGTTAGTTCTTCCGGGTCAGTTTGTTCTGTTTGGTTCGTTTGGGCTTGTTTGTTCGGGTCGTTCCTTTATTTGAGCAGAGTATGGTTTTGGTGGGTTGATTTGGCTTGACTGATTTGAGTGGGTAGGCTTGGGTTAGCTGGTTTGTTTGAGTTAATTTGGGTTAGTTGATTTGGATTGTTTCAATGGTTTTGATTAGTTTGGGTTGGCTTATTTGAGCAGAGTATGGTTTAGGTTGTTTTGCGTGGGTTGGATGGGTTTAATGGCTTGGGTTGGTTCCTTTAGTTTCGTTCATTTGTGTCGACTCGTTTGGGCATGCTCGCTTGCGTTAGTTCCTTTGGGTTTGGTGGTTCTGTTTGGTTCTCATGTTTGGGTTGGTTCGTTTGGGTTGATAGGTTTAAGTTAGTTCGTTTAGTTCGGTTCGTTTGGGCTGGTTCCTTTGGTTTGGTTTCATTGTGTTCGATTGTTTGGGTTGGTTTATTCGTGTGGTTTATATGGATGGTTCATTCGGGTTAGTTTTCTTCAGTTATTCATTTTGCAACAAACTTCTCATATCTTGTGTTCATTGACTGAATATTGACTATATCCTGCTCATATCTTGCCTTCATTGGCTCAATATTGCCCACAACCTGATCATGCCGTGCCTTTATTGGCTAGATATTGACAACATATTGCCTTCCTTTCCTGGTTAAAACATTGAAGGCTACGGATTAGATCAATCAAGATGACTTAAATAATTTGTTAAACTTACTGGTTATATCGTTTAAAATAATTAGATACATTTATCTCTATTGTTAAAAAAAATCTTCTTGTTTCAAAATATTGTATCGTTTTGGCTGAGTCAACTGTTTTATTTAAAATTAAAATGTTTTTTGATCGAAACAACAAATGTAACATATTTAGTTGAAAATTTACTTTTTTTTAAAATCAAATCCTTCTTTGTGAATTGAACTAATTTGTTGAATAATTTTTTTTTCAATGATTCACCATTTTAGCTGAAAATTAGTTCTCTTTTATTTGAAAATCAATTTTTTCAGGCGGAAACTAAACTGTGCTATTCTTTGTTGAAAAACTTTAAATACAAATTTTATTATTTAGTTAAAAATTTTAACATTTTCTGGATTTCTTTAGAATTAATTTTGTTTATTGATTTGTTTTGTGGAAAATTGGCCTTCTTTAGTTCAAAATTCAAGTATCAGGTAGAAATTTCATGTATTTTGTTGCAAATTTGTCTTTTTTGGTAGGAAGCCGATCTTTAAAAATCTAATGAATCGTGTTTTTTGGCTACAATCAACTGTTTTTGTTTGAAAATCTAACATTTTTTTATTGAAATATCAAATAATTTTTATTTTCATTGGAATCTGCCCTACTTCGAATATTATCTTTTACATTTTTTTGTTGAGAATTCAACTTTTTCAATAAATATTTTACTTTTTGCTACTTACTTCAAAGTTGAACTACTTTGTTAAGAATTCCTTTTTTTTGTCGGAGATTTATCATTTCGGATGGAAATTCATTCCTTTGATTAAGAATTTGACTATCTTCCAGAAAATACATTTTTTTAATTCATTTTTCCACTCAAAGTTTTAATATTCCATTATTGCTTGAAAATTGATTTTTTTTAGTTGAAAATTCAACTATTTGGTTGGAATATCATGTATTTTATTGAAAATTCGTCCTTATTGGTAGAAAATGGAAATAAAAATTTCTATTGATAATTATACAACATTGTTTCAAGTTGAAATAATTTGTTGAAAATTCTTTCTTGTGTTGACTACGAAATATAGGAATTTCCAACTGACAAAGATACATTTTTAACTCAAAATAGAATATTTGAATTTTCATTTCTAAAAATTAGCTTTTAACTGGATGAAACAAATTTCTAACGAAATACCTAAACATTCAATTAAAAATAATGAATTTTTCAGAAAAAATTAAATAGTCAAATCTTAAGTTAAATAAGTACATTTTCAAACAAAGAAATGACTTTTCGATCAGAAAAAATGAATTTTCAAGTAAAAAAGATTTCTCTCAGGAATCTTGAAAACATTTTTTAAATTCATTTCAAACCTTTTAAAATTCTTCAAAAGCAAAATTGAAAGATTTTGCTTCAAAATCTTTCACATTCTTTTGCAAAATTTTAAGGAATCATTTCATATCTTCTTAAATCTTTTTTATTTTTCTATTGAAATTCATTTTTGAAATAAAAAAAATCTGAAGAAAAAAATTGTTATTCTCTTGAAACCTTTCTGTTCTTGAAAATCGTTTAAATTTTGTTTCGAGCTCTTAAAAGTCTACATTGTTTCTCAGTTTCTTTGTGAATTTCTTCATCTTTTAAAATGTTTAAAAATCTTCATGGATACTCTTTTGAAATTAATTTTTAAAAATAACAAATCATTACAAATTTCTCCAAAAATCTTTAAAAAAAAATTTTTTTTCCTGAAACGTTTCTATTTTTAAGAATCTTCTAAACTTTTTGCTAAAGACCTTCAAAAATCTTAATTTTGTTTTAAATATTATTTTATGTTTTCCAGTTTTCAATTATTTTTTAAATCTTTTTATAACTTTTAAATATCTCTTAATGTCACTCAAATTTTTTCTTAAATTTTGTAATCTTGCAAATTTTTATGTTTCTG
Source organism: Andricus quercusramuli (assembly GCA_932178445.1). NCBI lineage: Eukaryota > Metazoa > Arthropoda > Insecta > Hymenoptera > Cynipidae > Andricus > Andricus quercusramuli. The sequence continues at coordinate 160,086 of CAKNXH010001538.1, read as the reverse complement.
CTTCAAAATCTTCTATATTTTTTTCAAAATTTCAGGAAATGTTTTGAAATCTGTTTTATTTCCTTCTTAAAATTATATTTTGTAATAAAAAATAATTTGGAATTTTCACAAGAATCTTCAACAAAAATTTACTTCTTCTTTTTGTTCTTCTTTCTTCCTAAAATTCTTCTTTTTCTAAAATCTTCGAAAATCTGATTTGCTTTGAATCTTTTTAAACCTTCTAAAGTTTTAAACTTTTTGCAAATCATTTAATACTTCTAATTATCTTTGGAAAAAATTTCTAATCCGGCGAAAATTAAAAAACTAGTATCAAAATCTTCCCGCTTCTTTTTTACTTTGCTTCTTCTTTATAATATTCATCTTTGCATTATTCTCGAAACCCATATTCCAACAAAGTTGTCTCAACCTACTTCAAAACGGAATGGCAAAGAATTAATCTTTTTCTGAAAACACCTGCGCTCAATAAGAGTTTCGTCCAAAAAGTCAACTTTCAGCTACGAAAGTTTTTGAATATGCATAAACTTTGCATCAAACTTGCAACTTTAAATTGAAGTATACTGAAGAAACTCGCATAATGTGAAACTGGGAAGGATTCCCCAAAGGTAAGCAAATCACAAACTATAAATTACTCCGCCTTCGTCTTCTCAAAGTTATTGATGTGCAATATTTAATTTCAAGCGAAAGGAATTTTCTAATACAAAATCGAAATGAAAACTACTTTCTAATTCTCAATTTTATGCAACGGAATCAGAGCATGAGAAAGATTCAAAATTCAAAAAAAAAATTAAAAAAAAAATTTTGAAATTTTTTTGAAATTAAAAATTGAAACTTAAAATATTAAAAAGATAATTCTTGAAATTCCTAAAAAAAAGACAAGGAAATGAAATTCCTGGTAAATACTTTTTTGAATCTTTTTTTCTCTCCTTATTTTTGATAATAAAAGAAAAAGATTCTACTGATATTTCAACTTACACAGATAGAATTTTCAACCAGGAAATATAAATTTTCAGCAAAAAAAAAATATGAATTTTCAGGAAAAAATTAATTTTCGACAAAATATTTAAATGTTTAACCAAAGAGATAAACCTTCAATAGAAAAAATTTCAACAAAGTAGTTTTACATTTCCCCACACAATTAAATTTTCAATAAAAAAAGATCAATTTTCAATAAAACCATTATATTTTCAACCAAACAGAATGACTATTCAACAAAATTGCTGAATTTTGAACCAAATAGTTAGACTTTCCTTCCATATTTGAATTGACTTTTCATCAACAAAATATAATTTTTCAACAAAGGATAAATATTCTGCCAAACGTTTGAATTTCCAACAAAGCAGTTGAATTTTTAAACAAAGAGGATATATTTTTAACGAAATTATTGAATTTCCAATCAAACAGTTTCATTTTTATCCAATAAGAAGCAATTTATACTAAGATACATGAATTTTTTTTATTTAAAAGACAAAGCTAAAAACAAATAGTTAAATGTTCACCCAAAAAATATTTCAGTTTGACCTTTTAACATCAAAATATGAGTTTTAAGCAAAAAGTAAATTTTCTACCAAAATTTTCTTGCATTTTCAACCCAAAAAGACGAATTGCCAAGAAAACAGATAAATTTTCAGAAAAAAGGATGAATATTTAACAAAATTGTTGAATTTTCAATCAAATAGATGCATTTTTATTTTAGAAAGATGATATTTCTACTAAAACAGATGAATTTTCAAATAAAGGGATAACTTTTCAAAAAAAAAGAAGATTTCAGTTGACTTCGCAATGATGAAATAATAATTTTGAACAAAAAATAAAATTGTCTACGTAAATAGTTGAATTTTCAACCCGAAAGGGTGACTGTTCTACAAAACTATTGAATTTTCAAACAAATGATAAAATTTATAACTAAAAAGTTTATATTTACGTGGAAGCAATTGCAAAAAAAATAAACACAAGGCAAGTAAATTACTAACAAAAATATTAATTCAGGGTTACAGGACAACTTCATTAAAAAAAATTCCCCAATTTTTTTCAGACCAATTTTTCTTTTTTCCTAACCATAGAATCTTTTATAAACGAAATTATACAATTTCAATTTAAAACCGAAAATTTTCCAATTTATTCTTCTTGACAGTTATTTAAAGTTATAGAAAATCAATGACTTTTGCTAGATTTTTTTTTAATTTTCAAGTTCCAAAAATCATGCATATGAATCGTAACAAATTGTAACAAAATTTCTTGGGCCCCCCCCCCCCTTGAGTTGTTACGCAATTTAATTATGGTCCCTTATACATGGCATCTTTTTATAAAATACATCTTATGTATAGGTAACGAGAGTTTCATTTTTCATAATCTAGTTCTTGTACAACCATATGAATTTAGAAGTGTATACACTTTTAGATTGTTTTTTTTCCTGTTTGGAAAATGTAAAAATCTGAATAGATTGGTTTAGAATCAACCACAAATTTCAGATATGGGTACTATAATCTATTTTTCTTAATCTTCATAATTTACATATTTTCAGGTTTCTAAAGTTGACGTATTTAACAATGCGCATGACGTATGTTGTAATATAATTTGAATGTAATCCTGGTAATCATAAAAAAAATAATGTTTGCCATGGAATGTAGATAATGTTCAAAATCAATAATTTGTTTAAATTTCAACCGGATACTTATAAAAAATGACACCCTCATTACCTATACAAAAAGGTATTTTGAGGAAGGTGCCATATATGAAATATGTGCATAATTTTGTTGAGTATCATTGTATCTTTGTAATATTTTATCCACTAGAAATTTCATAATACATTTTTTCAATTTTCCAGATCCTAAATCATTCTTTTATTTCAAGACCTGATACCTTACAGAGATAAGATTATCAAAATGTTATTTTTTTACATATCATCCTGATGGTAATAAAAAAAGGTTACCAGTGCGATCTTAAATAATGTTCAAATTTATAAATAACGCAATTAAATTGTCAACCGGATACTTCTCAAAAATAAGTTTGTTTTAAGGTTATACATAAAGTGGGTTATAAAAAAATGACTCCCTCATTACCTATACAAAAAAGGTATGCTGAGGAAGATGTCATATATCAAATATGTGCATAATTTTTCATGTACTATCGTATCTTTGTAATATTTTATCCATTAGAAATTTTTAAATAAATTTCCGTAATTTTCTAGTTCTTTCATCATTCCGTTCTCTTAGGACCTAATACCTAACAAAAATAAGATTATCAAAATTTAATTTTTTTATGGGTCATCCTGATACTAATAGGAAGAATAAGGTTCCCAATGTGATGTTAAATAATTTTCAAATTTATAAATAACTTAATCAAATTATCAACCGGATACTTATCAAAAATAATGTTGTCATAAGGTTGTACATAAGCTGGGTTATAAAAATTGGAACCCTCATTACCTATACGAAAAAGGTATTCTGAGGAAGATGTCATATATGAAATATGTGCATAATTTTGTTATTTACCATTTTATCTTTGTAATATTTTATTCATCAGAAATTTTATAATAAATTTTTCTAATTGTTCAGTTTTTCAATCATTCTTTTATCTTAGGGCCTAATACTTACTAAAAAAAAGTTCATCAAACTGTTATTTTTTTCAAATAGCATCCTGGTACTAATAAAATATGAGGCTGCCAATGGGATGTTACATATTTTTCAAATTTATAAATTATGTAACTAAAATGTGAACCAAATACTCATCGAAAATAAGTTTGTCATGAGGTTGTACATAAACTGGGTTATAAAGGACGAAACCCTCATTACCTATACAAATAAGGTATTCTGAGGAAGGTGCCATATATGAAGTATGTGCATATTTTTGTGATGTACCATTATATCTTTGTAATAGGTCATCCATTAAAAATTTTCAAATGAAATTGTTAGTTTTTTGTTCATTCTTTCATTTTAAGACCTTATACCTAAAAAATAATAGTATCAAAATGTTATTCTTCTATGTCATCCTAATACTAATAAAAAAATATAAGGTTTCCAAAGTGATGTTGAATAATTTTCAAATTTATGAATAACTTAATTAAATTGTCAACCGGATACTTTTAAAAATATGTTTATCATAAGGTTGTACATAAACTGAGTTATAAAAAAATAACACCCTCATTACCTATGCAAAAAAGGTATTCTGAGGAAGATGCCATATATGAAATATGTGCATAATTTTTATATGTACCACTGAGTACCATTGTAAATGCAGTCACTTGTCCAGCAGACGAAAATATATGTATAAAAGATAAGTAATTTAAGAAATGTATTAATTTTTTCTTTCTATTTGAAAAATGTGTTCATCTGAATAGATAGGTTCAGAATCAACCACAAAAGAAGATTTTCCTAATGGAAGCTCCTAATATGAAATATAATTTTTACAATTTCTCCACGAGGTATAAAAAGTTTAGTACACAATAAAATACGAGAAATCCCGGGTCCATGCCATTTCTCACTGG
>CAKNXH010001538.1:120334-131367 GCA_932178445.1 Andricus quercusramuli | reverse complement strand
ATGTAGATTATTTCTTCTGTGTGGGTGGTGTAAAGGGAATGTTATAAGATCAACTCAGAATTAGAAGAAAATGTTGCAAGTTTTATTTATCTATTTTATCAGTCAGTATTTTGCGTTGAAAATATTTTTCCTTCTTTTTCTCTTATATTTTTGTAAGATAATATTTATTTGTTATGTTTTTCAAATAATATATTATAACTTATTAAGAACTTATTATAACTTATTATAACTTATTACTCCTACATATGTTTAAATGCTTTTTCTATTTTGAATATGGCGCCAGAAGTCCTTTTAAATCGATTTAGTGATCGATCGGGTCACCAGGCGGCGCTGATTGTACTGTTTCTGTTTACTTTTTTTCGAACTTTGAAAAATGTTTTTATTTTGTAATTTTTTAATATTTATCGCGAGTGTTGGCGTTCCGGAGGGACTTTCCCCCTCAAATATGGATATGTGCTTCCTGTGGGGAAAAAAATTGCCCCCTGACATCCTTTCGGTGCGCCAGCATTCGAAACCAATTTTTTGAGGTGAGTTTTGTAGGTTGGAATACCCACTACATGAGCCTTAATTACATTTAGTTTCCATGAGTCATGACTTTCTCTTATTTCTTGTTTGGTGTGACGGATTAGCCTATTGACCCACATTCAGATCTCAGGTATCGAGGAGATAGCGTCGTTTCTTGCTCGCTGTTCCCACCTGTTTCAATTTTTCTTGCCTTGGTAAGGGTGCTGTGTGAGCACCGAAACGTTGGTAAATACTTTGCATGCTATTTTATTGTGCTTTGATAATAATAAAAATAAAAAAGAAGAAAGAAGTAAAAAAGAGAAGGAAGGGGATTTAGTTGGTTGCTTTCTCATTTTCCTTTCCTCTTTTTTATTTTTGTCCAATGAAACAAATTTTTTTATTTTTTTATTTAGGAATTGCAATAGGAGCATTTTGTGGTGGTTGTCCAAAAGCTGTTACGTAATTTGAGTACGATCCCTAAGGAATGTAAATTTGCCGCTTGAGGAAAGACGATGAACCAAAAGAGGAAACAGTTACTTGGATGCAACGGAACAATTGATCATAGGACACTGCAGTGCCACTCGTAAAACATTTTCATCGATTGAAACTTGGAGTCCCGACAAAGATTTCACTGGGATGAAAATCCGGAAGCCGATAAATCAGCGACTAGTCAGAATTAGTTACCGTTCCATTTTGCATTCGCGTTAAGTAAGTTTCCTTCCTTCCTCACTTGCCTGTCCCTTCATCCACTTCGTTTCCTCTTCGCTTCTACCCCACATCCGATTCCTTCCTGCCTGCTCATACCAAATTGAGTTTGCTGAATCCTTTTTGACAACTCAAATTGTCACGATTCTCTTCTCTTCAATAAAATAACCGTGAAAATATTATATGGGGAAAACCACCCTACAGAAGTTAGGAAGAAATTCAACAGCATTTGGGGGTTGTAAACTACGGTTGGTAAAAGTGCACAGTGGGGTGGAATCGGAAATCGAGGTTCAAAATGACATTTAGAACGCAATTTTGCACCGATTTTAGTTTTATTTTTTGTGAATAACTCAGAACTAAATTCTTAAAACAATGGTGCGATTAGATTTTTTATTTCTTTGTTTATTTAATTTTGATGTCAATGCAAACAATGGCAAAAATGTCGATTTTTTAATTTATATTTTTTATCTTCTAGATAAAATTGTTCTTATACGTCTCGTCCATTGGGTTAAATGCACAAAGGCATGAGCAAGGTAAAAAAATTGTTAACTTGTATATTTAATTGTTATAAACAAATTGTGTTAACAAATAATCAACATTAGAGGTTATTCGCCTTTAAAGTATATTTCTGCCCTGCAATCGCTAGCTTACGTCGATAGAATGATACGTCAACATGAAAATTCAAGACTACTTGTTATTTGTTTATTTTATAAACAAATTATACAAACAAATTCACATTTTGGGCAATTTTAAGCGAAAAGAAATAGTTTTTTCTTCTGGCCTTGCCGAAATGACATTGCCAATGATTTTTTCTGAAAAAAAGCTTATAACCTGTCAATATTTGTTTATTTTATGAACAAATTATATAAACAAATGTACATTTTAGGGTATTTTAGGTGAAAAGAAACCGTTTTTTCTTCTGTCTTTCATGAATTATATTGGCAATAACATTTTCTCGAAACTTTCTCCCCACCTATCAATATTTGTTTATTTTATAAACAAATTATATTAACAAATGCACATTTTAGGGTCTTTTAGGTGAAAATGAACCGTTTTTTCTTCTGTCTTTCATAAATTATATTGGCAATAACATTTTCTGGAAACTTTCTCCCCACCTATCAATATTTGTTTATTTTATAAACAATTAATATAAACAAATGTACATTTCTGGTGTTTTTAAGCGAAAATAAATAATTTTTTCTTTTGAACTTGCTGAAATTACATTGCCAATGATTTTTTCTGAAAAAAAATTTAGAACTCATCAATTTTTGTACATTTTATAAACAAATTATATAAACAAATGCACATTTTGGGCGATTTTAAACGTAAATAAATCGTTTTTTCTTCTGACATTGCCGAAATTAAATTGCCAGTGATTTTTTCTTAAAAAAAGCTTATAACCCGTCAATATTTGTTTATTTCATAAACAAATACACATTTAAGAGTATTTTATGTGAAAATAAACCGTTTTTTCTTCTGTGTTTGCTAAAATTATATTGGCAATAACGTTTCCTGAAAACTTTTTTCCCACTCATTAATATTTGTTTATTTTATAAACAATTTATAAAAACAAATGCCTATTTTAGGGTATTTTAGGTGAAAATAAACCGTTCTTTCTTCTGTCTTTCATAAATTATATTGGCAATAACGTTTTCTGGAAACTTTCTCCCCACCTATCAATATTTGTTTATTTTATAAACAAATGCACATTTTGGGCGATTTTAAGCAAAAAGAAATCGTTTTTTCTTCTTACCTTGCCGAAATTACACTGCCAATGATTTTTTCTGAAAAAAAGCTTATAACCCGTCAATATTTGTTTATTTTATAAACAAATTATATAAACAAAGGCACATTTCAGGGTATTTTTGGTGAAAACATACCGTTTTTTCTCCTGTCCTTGCTGAAATTATATTGGCAATAACGCTTTCTGGAAACTTTTTCTCCACCTATCAATATTGGTTAATTTTATAAACAATTTATATAAACAAATGTACTATTTGATTTGAATGATTTCTCTTTGTTTTCATATTACTAAAATCTGTATACACTTGCATGATTTGTTACAAATTTAATAGATTTAATTTTGTAATCAAACTTCATCACATAACATCACTGTCATTTTTGAATATAATTTGTTCATAAAATAAACAAATATTGATGGGTGGCAAAAAGTTTTTCAGAAAACATTATTGGCATTGGCAATATAATTTTAATTAGGTCAGAAGAAAAAACGGTTTATTTTCACCTAAAATAGCCTAAAATTTGCATTTGTTTATATAATTTGTTTATAAAATATACAAATATTGATGGGTTCTAAACTTTTTTTCAGAAAAAAATCATTGGCAATGTAATTTCAGCAAGGTCAGAAAAAAAAATTATTTCTTTTCGCTTAAAAACACAAAAAATGTACATTTGTTTATATAAATTGCTTATAAAAGAAACCAATATTTATGGGTGGGAAAAAATTTTCCAGAAAACATTATTGCCAAAATAATTTTAACAAATACAAAAGAAGAAACAGTTTATTTTCACCTAAAATACCCTAAAATGTGCATTTGTTTATATAATTTGTTTATAAAATAAACAGTTATTGAGGGGCTATGAACTTTTTTTATAAAAAATCATTGGCAATGTAATTTCAGCAAGTCCAGAAGAAAAAATTATTTCTTTTCGCTTAAAACCACCAAAAATGTACATTTGTTTATATTAATTGTTTATAAAATGAACCAAAATTGATGGGTGCAAAAAATTTTTCCAGAGAACGTTACTGCCAAAATAATTTCAGCAAATACTGAAGAAAAAAGGTTTATTTTCACCTAAAATACCCTAAAATGTGCATTTGTTTATATAATTTGTTTATAAAATGAACAATTATTGATGGGTTAGAAAATTTTTCTCAGAAAAAAATCATTGGCAATGTAGTTTCAGTAAAGTCAGGAGAAAAAATGATTTCTTTTTGCTCAAAATCGCCCAAAATGTGCATTTGTTTATATAATTTGTTTATAAAAAAAACAAATAACTAGTAATCTTAACTTTTCATATTCAAGCATCATTCTCACGATAAAAGCTAGCGATTTCAGGGCAGAAATATACTTTAAAGGCGAATTACCTCTAATGTTGATTATTTGTTAACACAATTTGTTTATAACAATTAACTATGCAAGTTAACAATTTTTTGATCTTGCCCATACCCTTATGCATCAAACTCAAGGGACGAGACGTATAAAAAAAATTTTATTCAGAAGATAAAAAATAAAATTAAAAAAATCGACATTTTTTCCTTTATTCGCATTAACATAAAAATTAAATAAACAATAAAGTAAAAAATCCACTCCCACCATGATGAAAAATTTCGACTGCAATGATTCAATTCAATAATAACTTAATAAGTTTGAAAATATGTTACATTAGGGTGGTTCTTATTTATACCATTTTTCTTCTAAATCTTCTTTTCCAGTTACATTTTCACTCAAAATTGGTTTAATTCGTGTTGGTTCTTGAAAAAATTTTCGAAAGTTTTAAAATTATAAATAAAAAATTAAAAATTTATTCTAAAACGTTAAGTATAGGTCACAAACCAAAACGACGTTTTGCTCCTTTATAGGAGGAAAACTTTTTATTTATTTATTAGCAACAATTTATAATACTTTTTCAGGATTTGTATAATCATCAGAGAATAACAGAAAATATTCAACGTCTTTTCAGACTAGATGGAACTATGATAGAAAAATTATTTTAAATAATTTTTTTCAGAAAAAAGATTTCCTTCCTCTCCGCTGGGAAAGGAACCACAGACTGTTGGTTTCAGGTCATGTGCTTTTCCATTAAGCTACTAGAGAGATCGAGAGAAAAAAAAATTTCCAGAAATACACGCATTATTTTGCTAGGTGGTAAAAATCAAACTTTTCAAGGAATCTGCATTATCATTAGAGAATGAAAGAAGATATTTAACGTTTTTTCAGACTAGATGGAGCTGTGAAAGAAAAATTATTAAAAATAATTTTTGTCTGAAAAAAGATCTTCTCCTTGCGTTTTTCTTGAAAACGAACCACAGCACTACTGATTTCCGGTCATCTACATTTCCATTAAGCTACTAGAGAGATCTAGAAAGGAAACATTTTTCAGAAATACACGCATTATTTTGGTAGATGGTACAAATCAAACTTTCAAGGAATCTGTATTATCATCAGAGAACAACAGAAAATATTTAACGTCTTTTCAGACTAGATGGAGCTATGAGAGAAAAATTGTTTCAAATAATTTCTTCTCTGAAAAAAGGTCTTCTCCTTCCTTTCCGCTGGGAAACGAACCACAGAACTACTAATTTCCGGTCATCTACATTTCCATTAAGCTACTAGAGAGATCGAGAAAGGAAACATTTTTCAGGAATACATGCATTATTTTGATAGATGGTACAAATAATACTTCCAAGGAATCTTTATTATCATCCGAGAATAACACAAAATATGTAACGTCTTTTCAGACTAGATGAGAGAAAAATTGTTTCAAATAATTTCTTCTCTGAAAAAAGATCTTCTCCTTCCTTCCCGCTGGGAAACGAACCACAGAACTACTGATTTCCGGTCATCTACATTTCCATTAAGCTACTAGAGAGATCAAGAAAGGAAACATTTTTCAGAAATACACGCATTATTTTGATAGATGGTACAAATCAAACTTTCAAGGAATCTCTATTATCATCAGAGAACAACAGAAAATATTCAACGTCTTTTCAGACTAGATGGAGCTATGAGAGAAAAATTGTTTCAAATAATTTCTTCTGTGAAAAAAGGTCTTCTCCTTCCTTTCCGCTGGGAAACGAGCCACAGAACTACTGATTTCCGGTCAGGTGCTTTTTCACTAAGCTACTAGAGCGAAAAGAGAACATCTTTTTTCAGAAAAAAATTATTTTAAATACATTTTTTTTTCTTTTTTTTTGTAATTTTCCTTCAGAATGACCCTCTCGAGTCTCTGCTCATTCATTTTCAAGAGATGAAATCGCAGCCACAGATTGTGTTTTAATTTGAGTGATATCAGCGAGTCGGGAGTTCCTTCGTGCGAAATATCATTAAATTCTGGACAGCGTTCATAAACGCGGGAAGTAATATAGTGAGTCCCATAGTGGATAGGACTGGATGTGAGAAAGAGAGCAAACGTTTTAATTTGCATTCATGAGACGTCGCCTCAAAATTCTCAGAGGAAGGAAGCATTCCAAATACGCTCAGAGGTTATATCCACGGAAGAAAATCACTTATGGTGATCAATTCCTGGCTTCGAGATAGGGTTGTCTTCCCCAGAGTATTCTCCAAGTATGTCGTTAACCCTTTCATTATTCCCGAAAGTGGGTGAAGTAAATTTTGAATTACAGTTATTAGCTCTGATGACGAAAGTTTCAAGAACAAAGAGCAAAGTCTGTCATTTTCCCCCTTTTCCCCTTTTTCTTCCTTAAATTTGAGAAATCCACTTAGACAAATAAAGTCGAAAATTTAGCACCAATGTTTCCCTTTTCCCCATTTTCAAGAAAGTTTTTTCAACAAAAACATTAGAAAAAAAATGCTTTGGAAAAGACGCTTTTTGTTGATATAAATTTCAAATATTTCTAAGCTTTCAAGTAGAAATGTACATTTTCAGCAAGACAAAATAGATAATATTTCATTCAAACAGTTGAATCTTCTAGAAAAATAGTTGAATTTCAAAACAAGGAAATGAATCTCTAAACAACAAATTCGGTTGTAACAAACTATTTCAACTTTTTACCATGACAAATTTTCATTTCAAATTGAAAACCGGTAAATTCAATAAAAATAAGAATTTTTAACAACACAATTATTTTTTCAACCAAAAAAGATTTTCCAGTCGGAACGAAAAAAATCTCAAACAAACTGTTGCATTGTCAAGCCAAGAAAATTAATTTTCTACAAAAACGATGGACATTTATTCCAATAATACGAATTTTTAAGAAAATAGTTGTATTTCCAACCAAAGAGATGAATTTTCAACTAAAGTGCTGAATCTCCGATAAAAAAATTAATTTTTAACAATTTATTTCAACTTTTAGTCAAGTTTCAAACCTTTGAACCAAAAAATACTTTAATTTTAAATTGGAGACAGTAGGATTTATCCAAAAAGACGATTTCTCAATCAAATATTTGAGTTTTCAGAAAAAAAATGTCAGTCGAAAGAAAAAAAAAGCTTAACTAAATTGTTCAATTTTCAAGTAAAGCATACAAGTTTTCTACAAAACAGTTAAATTTTGTACTAAAATAGTCAAATTTCCAATTAAGAAGATAAAGCTTCAAAAAAGCTAAATTCTTAAAAAAATAGGTCAACTTTCAACGTAGTAGTTGAATTTTCAACCAAAAAAGATTTTGAATCGAAAACAGTTGAATTTGTTGAAAAAAACGAATTTTCTACAACATAGTTAATTTTCTAACCAATAAAGATTTTCAAGTCTAGAACCAAAAAAAAAAATCTAAACAAATTTTTACATCTCGAGCCAAAAAAAATTAATTTTCTGAAAATTAGATGAATATTAAATCTGAAAATACAAAATTTCAACCAAAATTGATCTATTGTCAACAAAAAAAATATTTTACAGTGAAGAAAGATAAAATTTCAAACAAAATGTTGAGTTTTCTAATAGAAGAAATGAATCATCAACTACAATAATGTATCTTCAAACGAAACAAATTTTTTTTTTAAAGCAGTTCAATTTCTAGCCAAGTAAGAAAAAAGGTATATAGGAAAGACACATTTTTTAATAAGATATGTAGTTGATTTTTCAATCAAAAAAGATTTTTCAGTCAAAAAAAAAAATCTCAACCAAGTTTTAGAAGTTTCAAGCCTGAAAGACGAGTTTTGAAAAAATGGGTACATTTTCAACCAAAGAAATGAATTTTTAACTTTAATTTTTTATTGAAAACAGTTGAATTTATCTAAAGAGACGAATTTTCAATAAGATTTGGTTTTCAAACAGAAAAAATTTTTCAGTCAAGAAAGAAAAAAAATCTCAAAGACAAGTTTGCTATAAAACAGTTGAATTTTCAACCCAAAATTATGAAGTTGAAAAAAAAGTTATTTTCAATCGAAATTATTTACCAAAATATTTGAATTTTTAAAACAAAAAGACAAATTCTGAAAAAATTAGTTACATTTTCAACCAGAGAGATATTTTTTTAACAAAGTAGTTCAACTTTTACCCAAGTAGTTTAATTTTTGACTCAAAAATATAAAATTTCAACAAAAAATATAAAAGTTGATATGTGAAAAAAAAAAAATTTCAATTTGAAATTATACATAGTAAAATTTATTTTCGAAAGACAGATTTTTAATTAAATAGTTGATTTTTCAATCAAAACAGATTAATTTTTAACCCAAAATTTTCATTTTAACCAAAAAGGATGAATTTTCCACAAAGTTCTTGAATTTTCAATAAAATAATTAATTTTTCGGCCAAAGTATATAATTGTTAACAAGAAAAGATGTATTCTCAACCAAAAATATACAAAACAAAATTTTGAAAATCTAGTATGATAGGTGAAAAAGCAGGGTATATTAGAGCCCTCTAATAAAATATAATTGAACTAAATTTGATTGTTATATGGTTTGTTTTTGCAAATTGGCAAAAATTTAATTCTTCCATTGAAAATTAATTTTGTTTTTTCAAATTCGTCTATTTGGGTAGAAAATTTATTTTGTTTGTTGAAAATTCATCATTCTAGTTAAAAGTTCAGCTATTTTGCTACAATAATTAATTAACTAATTAACTTAAATTATTATAGTTAACATTTATCTTTTTTCATCAGGAATAATTTTTTTTTAATTTGTCTATTTGGGTAGAAAATTAATCTTTTTTGTTGAAAATTCATCATTTTGGTTAAAGTTCAGCTACTTCGCTAAAATTAATTAATTGATCAATTAATTAAAATTATTTAAATTAAAATTTATCTTTTTTTATTGGAAATAATTTTTTTTAATTTGTCTATTTGGGTAGAAAATTAATGTTGTTTGTTGAAAATTCATCATTCTGGTTAAAAGTTTTTCTGTTTTGCTGAAATCAATTAATTAATTATATCATATTATTATTATATTATTATCATTAATTAATAATGAAATTAATTAATTAAAACAATACTAGTATCTTTGTCAATTGACATTAAATATTTTTTTCAACATCTGAGAGCTTTCAACGGAAGAAGTATATTAGAAACGAGCTTAGGAGTATAAGAAAACAAAAACAGAAAAATTAGATTGATCAAATAGTCATTTTTGTGTTTTTAAAATTATTTCTATCTAGCTTTCTTTAAAAAATATTGGGAACAACTCAGGATTCTTAACTGAAAAGAATACACTAAATAAAAATACATTTAAAAAATTACAACATGAGTATTTTTCAATTCTGTCGTTCATCTATTTTTCAATCTTTGATCTTCTTGAATTTTTTACTACTTATTTTTTAAATAAAAAATTACTAGCGTTCTAATATTACACTAAATCCCATTTCAATCCCCTTTTTTGGAAAAAGTCTTCTGGTTCACTCAAAATTAAACAAATAATTTGTAAAAAAATGAGTACTGAAGTGGGTGAGAGACACCTGAAACGATGGACCTTGGAGACTAATGGGCCCGGGTAGAGAGCTTTACTTGGTAGATGTGATTAGGGTGAAGATTATGGATCCCAATATGTGATTATTATTAGGTTTGCATATTTTTCTGTCATCTATGATACATGATGACTTTGTGAAGCTCTTCGCCTAGGGTAATTGCTAGAGAGATTGATCAGAGACCTGGGTCATAGCAGTGCTGCGAAACGAACGTATCACGCCTTCACTGAAAGGGATCTGGCTTATAATAATAATAATAATAAAAATAATAAAAATCTTTCTAGCTTACTTAGAAAATTATTTGGAACTCAGGGTTCTGGACTGAAAAGAATACACTAGATAAAAATCCATTAAAAAAAAAAAATTAGCATTTTTCAATTCTGATTATCTATTTCTCAATTTTTGATCTTCTTGAATTTTTTTTTTTTATTTCCTAAACACAAATTGCAACACAAATTGGAAAATTTCATGTGGTTCTTGTGAGGCTGGAGTACGTATACTTGGAAGACAATTACTATCGTGTAAATAACAAGACCGCATATGCACAGGACATTCCTGGCAATTTTACAATGGTCACTGCAACCTGTTTTACGTTCACGTTAGAAATTCAAGTGATACTAATGATTGCGGACTCTCCTAATTAAACAGCGCATTTAGTGTGTGGGGGGGGGGGGGGGGGGTAACCGAGTCAGCAGACCAACTACCAGTATTATTAATTTAGAGTCGAAGTTTGTAGAAATTAATTTGAATGCCATTTGTGGCTCGCAGCTTGCCTCTAAGTCTCATTCCAACTCCAGGACTTAAGCAGCTAGTATCTAAAGTCTGTTCTTGACACAGCATCCTGAATCGTGTACCACCGTGCATTCCAGTTTGATACACATGCGGACTGTTTCTGTCTTAATTCAAGTATACAAGATCATAGGAAGGCAAATTAGAAAATAGGACTATTTGAAGCAGGAGCCAGGTCCATCAAGCCCCCCCCCCCCCCTTATGGAATTTTGGACTTTTCATTTTTGCGAATAAATTTACCAAAAAGAACCCCTACGTAAGATCTGATTGGAAAGTATTTGAGGTTGCGATGTACCAGGAGTAAAATATAATGCTGGTCAATGGCAATGATATTCCCTTCAAACTACTCCTCTTTGGACGCCACAACCATTTCCGTGAAGTCAGCACACCAGCAATTAAATATCCAACTTTTGTTGAGGGGCCTTTCTGAGAC
>CAKNXH010001538.1:78255-110782 GCA_932178445.1 Andricus quercusramuli | reverse complement strand
ATTAATATGCATTACTCGGAACAAAACTCTGCGATTGCGACTAGCTTAACGTTTGCTGCCCGAGCGGAGCCGGGGCTACGTTTCAAATTATTTCCTCAAAAGTTAGGAAAAGAATGTGGAATATTTAAAATCAAAATTGTATAAGTTTGCAAAATTAAAAAAAAAATCAGAAATACTTCGATTTTGGTAGATTTGATGATAACCAAATTTTTCCAAGATTCCTGGAAAAAATATTGTCATTTTTCATTTTGAAAAATTAATTTAAAGAGAATACTTCAAAAGTTTTTCAATTATTACAAAAGATTTCCAAAATTTTCAAAAAAGAATCTGCAATATTACAAGTCTCTAGTTTACTTTGAACTGACTCAAGTTTTTCCCAAAAGCTTTTAAAACTCTCTAGAATGAAAAAAAAATTACTTAGAAATTTTCTAGTAGTTTTTTGACATTTCTGAAATCTTTCAAACACGTTTCGAATTTCCTCAAGGAACTTAGAAAATGATATTTATATAACCTTGAAAGAAAAATAATGAACCCAAAAAATTAACAGTTATTTGAAATTTTTGTGTTGCATAACTGAAAATTCTTTCAAAGAATCCTCAAACTGGGAATTTATTTATAAAATGGGATTATAACAATAAGAAATATATTTGTCTTGGTATTATAATATTTTTATATTACTGCAAATTGAATTAAAAACTGAAATTATTATTAAATATTTAAAATCCTTCAAAATCACCAACCAGTAATATTAGTAAAAATTAATTTGTAAATTAATAAAAATATGTGATATTATTAACATTAGAAATTTCTTTTTTCCAAATAATTCCTGGGCTCTTCATTTTTGAATTCTAAGAAAATTTGACAAAATTTTTGAAATATTCACTGAAATTTTTTTGCAGCAAAAGGTAGGAAAACAAATTTAGAAATATTGTTTGTGAAAATACCAAAAGTGAATTTTTCAATTGTTATTTTGTAATGCTATTTAATCAATTGGAATCTTTCCAATTAAAAAAAAAATGGAAATCTAAGCGTTGAATCTTGGTATTTATGAATTTCATTAATTTAAAAACATTATTCTCAAAATAATTTTTTTTAATGCAATTTTTTCTTTAGAATTCGAATTTTTGAACTGAAAAATAAAATTCTCATTACGCTTGAGAGTCGTAATATGTGTTGTGGATATTTTTGAGTGCAATGAAATGGTTCCAATTAGAAATTGTTACAAAGATATAAATTATCAAATTTGTTACACTGGAACCTGGACCGAAGAACGGTTCAGAGCATGGCTCGCAGTGGCCTTGATCCTAAGTCCAGGGAGGGCGGCATGAATCATTTCTGTTGGATCTGGACGCATGACGCAAACCTGATGCAACTAACGCGCTTAGAGTGCCGCCCTCGATCTGTTTGTCACGCTTGACTAAGCACCGCCTTTCTCTCGGTATCAACAAAACTTAACAATTAACTGTAATTTAATTACAAATTATTATTCTTATTATAATTTCATTGTTTATTGATTTTTTGTTAATTGTTAATTGTTGTTATAAAATTGTTGTTTTAAGATTCCTCTTGTTAAATTTATGAATTGTTCTTGTTAAAAGATACAGATATAAACTTGTTTTACTGAATATCTCGGTTCGCTCAAAATGCAATTGTATAGTTTCTCCATCAGGACGACAGAATAGTAATTAACTTATTAATTATCCCTAAAATATTATGTAATTTTCAGCGAACTTTGTATAACTGCAAATTTCGAATCTAGTGTTACTGATTACAGAAGTCCTTTCCGTGCCCGCCAAATTCAATTATCACTTCAAGCAAGTTGAGGGTTCGTACTCGTACAAGTGCCCTGCAGAATAACAAGTTTCCTAAAATACTCGATATTATGAAACGATCTTTAAACGAAAATAAACTAATCTAAAAATTAGACTGATTCAAAGCAGAAATTGCCTGATTAATAATTCTGCAAACCTCCCTCTTTTTTCACAATATTCTGGGAAATATGTAAAAAAATGTTCAAAAAAGTTGAATTGAAAACTTTGTTTCCATAATTAAAATTATTAATATTGCAGTACCCTTTCATTCCTTCGTTTCCAATTACATGAAATTAATTATATCGTTGAATAGAATTTTTAATAAAGGATACTCTTAATGAACCAACTTTCAAATTAATTTAAACTTCTCGATAAAGTAGTATCTACTGTAAAGTTTTATTTACGATGATTAAAGTTCGATATAATATTGTTCCCGTCCTTAGCGATAATTAATTGTACGAATTTAATTATAATTATTCAAGGAATCTGTATTATCACGAGAAAATAACAGAAATTTTTTAGGTCTTTTGAGACTAGATGGAGCTATGAATTTAACATTATTTTTAATTCATTTTTTTCTCTTGATCCCTCTAGTAGCTTAATGGGAAGCACCTGACCGGCAATCGTAACTGCTGTGGTTCGATTCCCAGCGGAGCGAAAGGAGAAGATCTTTTTTCAGAAAAAAAATTAATTGAAATAATTTTTAATCCATAACTCCGTCTATTCTGGAAAGAAGTTGAAAATTTTCTGTTATTCTCTGATGATGATACCGATTCCTTGAAAATTCTTATTTGTACCACATAGCAAAATGATGCGTGAATTTCTGAAAAAAGTTTCTTCTCACGATCTCTCTAGTAGCTTGATGGGAACGCACCCGACCGGCTGATAGAAAAATGTACGCCTTAAAAGGGTAAAAGTTATTTTATTTTTCTTGGAAAGGGGCAAATCTTTGATGCAGTATTATAAGGAGGATTGCATGGGGCTCATCACTCATCACTCATCACTCATCACTCATCACTCATCACTTATCAATCATGACTCATCACTCATCACTCATCACACATCACTCATCACGCATCACTCATCACTCATCATTGCTCGACATGGCAATGGCGTAAGGAGGGGTTTTAGAATTTAAGGGACAAGGATGAATTCTAATAATGAACGGTCTTCTTATGATAAATAATATAGAGAGAAATTAACTTCTTCATAAAATATATATCTTCATCAATTGTAAATGATCGGCAAAGGATCATTATGTCACTCTCAGTGGTAAGAGATATTTATAGTAAGACCATTTTCGATTAGTAGTAGAAGCATGTATATGTCAGCCGTGGACCAATTTTACAGCTCGACCCTCCATATGTGTCAGACTGTTCAGAAGAGTTTGTGAAAGAGCTTCTTGGTAGTTGTAAATGTAGTTGTGAGTGGTGCAAATAGAATTTTCACCCTTCCTTTGCCCTGTCAAAACTTCAGGCACCAAAGACATGGCTTCTAAAAGCCTTCAAAATTCAGAATTTCTATCTTGTATTTTTTATTTTATCACTTACATGTACATCACTTTTTGACATTCACATATTCAGGCTCAGCCAGTGTTCCTAAATTCCCCCTTACACAGGAGGTCGACAGATCACCCTTTAGCTTAACCCCAAGTACCCTAAGTACCCCAATTACCTCAAATACCCCAACTCTCATTGATCCTCCAGATAATGCCTAACATACTCAATCCTACGGTGTCCCTTAATCCCATACTGTCTGCTGCCAGATTTTTATTAGAAGCGCTCACATTCGCCTAAAAATTTGGTCAGAGAAGTGGAAAACTGCATAAAACTAAAACACTTGGACACATTTGGTTACCGACGGACAAGTTTAAATGTAGACATTTACTGGTAGTTAAAGGCAGTGAAAACACGACTAAGCGAGAATCTGGAACGGCCACCCATCCAAGCGCTAACCGCGCCCGTCCATTCTTAACATCCGAGATCTTGACGTTGATGAATTTACAACATGAATTTGTTTAAATTTCTCACATCAAAATTTGAAATCATTCAAATTCAGAACACATCTTTTCAATTTTTAACCTCAACGTTTTCAGACAAAAATATTACATTTTTGGAATCGAATTAATTAATATTTAATTATTTAAAAATTATTACTTTAAATAATTAATTAATTTTTTCCCATATTTCGCGTCCTTTGGATCAAAATTTTAATTTTCAATTTTCTTTATACCACTTTCGATTAATGAAACCATAATCACAAGTTCTATCAGAAAATGATAAAAAAAATTTCGTAGAACTTTTTAAAAGTTGCAATTCCACCTTAGAACTTTTTTCCATATCTTACGTGTCGTTGGGATCAAAATTAGAATTCTTGATTTTTTTTCATAGAATTTTCGATAAATAAAACCAAAATTACAAGCCCTATCAGAAAATGATAAAAATAATTTATTAGGATTTTTGAAAAGCTGAAATTTCTCTTCGAATTTTTTCTCCGTATTTCACGTCGTTTGACTCATAATTTGAATTTTAAATATTTTTTTTCATAGCATTTTCGATAAATAAAACCGAAATTACAAATCCTATCAAAAAATAGTTCGAACGAATTTTTTAGGACTTTTTGAAATTTTTTGATTATTTTCATAGTATTTTCGAAATTTCGAACGATTCTTATACTTTCTCAATTATAAATGATGAGGATATAAAGAAATACCTTTGTTGGTGTCTCAAAAAATTGTAATTTGTACAAAAATTTTTTTTTATTCAGATACGATTTTATATTATTATTTGCTATCAAAAACGGTAATAACACATACAAAATCAACAATAATTTTTAAACTCGTAGACAAAATTTTTAATTTTTAAATCGCTAGTGAAGAAGAAAACCAAAAATTGTTACAGTTTCGAATTGGTTTCATTTTAATTCAGCAACATTTTCCTAGCTTCGATGCCAAAAAATTTTTATTTTCAATTGAGTGTTTCAAAATTATGAAACTTTCATTCAAAAAAATGGAATTTTAAATAAAAATCCTTAAAATTGAGAAAAAATTATTTTAAAGAATTTGGATTTGAATTATACAAAAATCATTGAGCCTTATTTTAAATAATTTTGAAATTAGATATTGAATTTTCAATATTTCCATGAATGCTAGTTAAATTTTTAAAATCCTAAACCAACGATTTTGATCAAACATTATGCATGAATTTTCAATAGAAAAGTAAAGTTTTCAAGCTAAAAAGTGGCATATTTTGAAAAAAGTGGATTTCCAAACAAGATTAATATTCTACCCAAAAAAACGACTTTTTAACAAATTGCATACAAATTCTAACAAATAGTTGAATTTTTAACTGATAACAAAAAAATTGTAAAAAAAAACGAATTTTCAAAACAATTTTCAAGTTTTCAACTGAAAAGAAAAAATTATCGACCAAGAAGATTAATGTTCTATCAAAAATGACGAATTTTCAACTTATTCAATATAATAAATTAAGCTTTATCCCAACATGAAATAGTTCAATTTTCAGATTAAGAAAAAATTTTACAAACAAATGAATTTCTAACAAAGTTGTTAAATTTTTGAACAAAAAGATTAATTTTCTACTAAGAAGATTAATGTTCGATAAAAAAAAGAATTTTGAACAAAATAATTTAATTTACCACTTAATTGTTGATTTTTTAAGAAAAAAAATGAATTTTCTACAAAGCAGTAGAATTTTTAACATAAAAGTTCATTCAAAAGCAGATAGTTAAATTTCCAAGCATAATTATGAATCCCTAATATAAACATTAATTTTTTCGTTAAGTGTTTCAAATTTGAGTCGAATAATCGACTTTCAATCCAAAAAAGATAAATTCTCAATGAAGCGTGTAACAGTTAATATTTCAACTAAAAAATGGCTTTTTTTAACAACAAGGATAAATTTTCAACTTGGTAAAATTTCAATGATAATCACGAAAATGTAAGAAGAAAAATTCCAAAAAGGGCTAAAAATCAAAAGCAAGTAATTGATCCAATAAGAGAAAAAACGTAGGGTACTAAATGTTGCAGGTAACTCAGTTGCGAGTAATCAGCCCACTTTTTTTTTTGTAAAATGCTTCCTATATTTTTTTTAAATTTGGTTTTAGTTACACAAAATACGTATTAGAAAGAACCCCCTTGATGCAAGGAAAAATGTACGAATAAATAGCTCTGCATTGAACTACCAAATACTCATGCAACATTCATAACTTTCAACCCTGTCGTTAAAGTGCACATCTTCCCTTAAATCCTTGTCACATGCTGCCCCAGTTTTCTAAAATACGAGACCGTCGAAGAAGCCACGAGACAGTTCAGCCCAGCATGAAAAATTTGAAAATATCTTTTCATGGACGAGTCATAAAAAGTATATTTTCTTATGAATCTTCGTAATTTCACCGAGCGCCCCAATATGAAAATTTCTGGTAATTCAATTCAAATGAATGAGCTCATATTTTTTAATTTAGAGGGCGAATCGTAACCGTCAGGAGCTTTGGATCTTTTTTACGGTCTTCAAAATAATAATTTGATAATGAAAAGGTATTAGTGTCTTCTTAATTTAGGTTTTATAGGCACTTTTATTAACAGTACTTAAACTGCTGATGAAAATTGATAAACATTGATGTAGTCCTAAAAGGAAAAGTGGGCTGGCGCATAGTGGGAGAAAAATGACATTTTTGGTTCAAAATAACGTACAGCCCAGAAATATTGACTGACGTGGATAAAACAAAAAAAATTTTAAAGCTGATAAGATTTCGAAGATAGGTGTCAATCCTAACTTTTGAATAAGGCTTTTAATTTTTTTATAAATAAACAAATATAACGAAAAAAAGGCAATTTTTTCTATTTGACGTTTCCGGTGCTCTTCAATACAGGGAAATTTTTTAAATCGCCTACGTTTCATAGAGTAAAATTAGTTTCAAATATTTGAATATTATATAATGAACAAACAAGATTTTCATAAACAAATTATTCATTGAAAAAAAGTTTTCTACGATTTTCCATAATTTCACGTTTCTTCAAGATATGTTGCAAGAAATTGGAATAAAAACAATTTAATGGAGAAATTTCTTCTTGAGATTATCATTGTTAATATTATAAACAAATTTAATCAACAAATCCATTATTCAGGCATTTTCCAAAAGAAAAATTCGATTTTTTCGATGTCAATTTTTTAAATTTGGAACCTTATGATAATTACAGCGAAATTCATCATTTTTTTTATAATCTTATGATTTTTTAAACAAATTCAATAAACAAATGCATTATTTGGACATTTGTCAACAGAAAAATATGTTTTTTTTTTCAATATCAGTCCTTTCAGTTGGGAACTTCATGATATTTTCAACAACTTTCATAATTGATTGATGAATTTGATGATTTTTTTCAACAAATTTAATAAACAAATGCATTATTGAGGCATCTGTCGAAGGAAAAATTACTTGTTTTTGATTTTAGACTTTTTAATTGGGATCATCATCATAAATTCAGCAACATTCATGAATAGTTGATAAATTTTATGATTTTTTTAAACAAATCGAATAAACAAATGTATTTCTAATGATTCTAATAAATTCGTTGGTGTTTCGAGCAATTTTGATAAGCATGAGCATTTTTTCATTAAGTTTGTTTGAAGAAAAAAAAACATGAAATTGATGAAAAAATTATTAATTTTGCTGCAATTATCATGGAGTTCCTAATTAGAAAAGTTGACACCGAAAAAAAAACCAAATTTTCCGGCCAAAACCGCCCGAATTAATGCATTTGTTTATGAAATTTGCTAAAAAAAAATCGTGAAATTTTTCAACTGATTATGAATTTTGCTGAAGTTGTCATGAAGTTCCCCAATGAAACGACTGGCATTGAAAAAAACGAATTTTTCTGCTCACAAATGCCCGAATAATGATTTTGTTTATTAAATTTCTTTTTAAAAAATCATTATATTAATCAATAAATTATGAATTCATCTAAAATTGTCATAAAGTTCCTGATTTAAAAAATTGACAATGAAAAAATCGAATTTTTCTATAAAAAAATGCCTGATTAATGCATTTGTTTATTAAATTTATTTATAATATAAACAATTATAATTTTAAGAGGAATTTTTCTATTTCGAAATTTTTTCCATTGAAATGGCTTGCAATATAACTTTTAAGGAAGCAAAATTATGGAAAATCGTAAAAAAAATTCTTTCAACAAATAATTTGTTACTGAGAATTATTTTTGTTAATTATATAATATTGGATCATCTTCAACTGATTATATTTTTGGGTAAAAGTTCATCATTTCATTGAAAAGGCGACCATTATATTTTTGGGCCGGAATTTATCTTGTATGGTTAAAAATTCTATTATTTATTTAAAAATTTAATTTTTTTGTTGAAAAAGCAGCTTTATCATTAAAAATTATCTTTTTATCAAAAGTTCAACTACTTTGTTAGAAATTCATTTTTTTCAAAGGTTCATCTCTATGATTAAAAACATAACTATTTAATGAAAATTTGTTTCATGTTTGGTTGAAAATAGATTTTTTAAACTGACAACTAAACTATTTCATTTTTGGTTACTAAATTAACTTTCACGGTTGAAAATTTAAGTATTTAGTGAAAATTATATCCTTCAGTGGAAAATTAAACTATTTGGTTGCAAATTGAATTTTCTTGATTGAAAACTCATATTTTTGGGTCGAAAATTGAACTTTTTTTTACATAATTCTTCTTTTTGGCTTTCAAATTCAATAATTCTAAAGCAAATGCACGTATTCTGTTCAAAATTCATTTGCTTTGGTGAAACATTAATCTTCTTAGTCGAAAATTCAAATTTTGTGTCGAAAATTAAACTTTTTTGTAAATAATTTGTCACTTTGGATATAAAATAAAATAATTTCGAAGAAAATTCATGTGCTTTGTACAAACTTCATTTTTTTGGTAGACCATTATTCTTCTTAGTCCAAAATTCATCTCTTTGGTTGAAAATTTAACAACTTTGTTGACATTTTTTTTTTTAATTTTCTTTTTAATCTGAAAATTTAACTATTCTATATTAGGTTGAAACTTGATCCGATACAATGGATGAGTTGGAAATTCTGCTTTTTTGATAGAATATTAATCTTCTTGGTCGAAAATTTATGTCTTTGGTTGAAAACTGAACAATTTTGTTGAAAGTTCATTTGTTTCATTGAAAAGGCAACTATTATTTTTTTGTCTGTATGGTTAAAAATTCTATTATTTGTTTGAAAAATTAATTATTTTGTTGAAAACACAACTTTATTATAAAATAATAATCTTTTTATAAAAAGTTCAACTACTTTGTTAAAAATTCATTTTTTAGTTGTATATTTAAGCTCTCCCTTTTACGGGTTTGAGGGCCTCCGCTCCCTGTGCATATATTTACACTTCATCCTTAGTCTATCCTATCCGCTGCTTATATTCTAATGCTTCCTTTTTTTTTATACCATTAAGCCATTTCCCTTTCGGCGAGCCTTTAGGGGTAGGCGTGGCACTACCCGATTCAGGTAGTGTTTCTAGGTGGATAGTTTCTTGTATTAAATAACTACAAGTGTGGGCTCACCACACCCACGACGGTCCAACAGCACGCAATATTCCCGAACAGTCACCCATCCAAGTACTAACCGCGCCCAACACTGCTTAACTTCAATTATCTAACGGGAACTGGTGTTTGACATCACTGGTGCCTCACATAATAACAATAATAGTAATACAATGCTTCTTAGAGTTCGAAAGTGAGCGATCTTCCAGGGCTTCCGTTTTCTCTTACCATCAAATGCATTTTCACCGATTTAAAATTTATAATTTTTACTAGTTACTATCCGTTAAACAGGATTACCCGTTTAGCTCTGTCCTGATCCCTTGCTTTCTCTTAATTCTTCCAGTTTTTTCATCCACATCACTCCCTGTCCATTACCATCCAAGATCCATCTCACACACTCATCCACACTCAACTGTCCATCTTCCTCTCCTGTACACCTCTCTAACACATGTGCCCATGACACCACTTCGTATCCACATACTCTGCACAGATTGTCCTCTTCATCCATCCAATATCTACAAGCTCTCACTCCTTCCCCCATTCTAAACCGTACCACCCTATTCCATTTGTCTTCCTTTTTCATCTTTTGCAAATATTCTGGTTCCGTCAACTCTTTGGCCATCATATACCATCTATTGTACCTAGAATCCATGATCTTTCTCCATCTCTCTTCTCCTTGTCTTACTAATAGCTCTAATTCTATGTTCTGCCAATCCAGAACCCCTTCTTGTATCTCACAAACCCTCCTCATTTTTGTCCTTTCTTCCTCCCATTTCGAGTTTCCCAAATTTCCTCTCGTCTCCTTGTTCCGAACTTCGTCCAAGCATACTTGTACTATTCTGCTCCCCTCTCCCCTTTTCAGCTTCTCTTCAAACCTTCAGGCTCTCTTAATTTGTCTAGTTACCATTTTCTCCCTCCCTAGTTCTTCCCTCAACATGTATCCTGGGCAACTCCAACTAACCCCCATTACCCATCTCAGAAATCTCTTATGCATGCTTTCCACTTCCCTATGTTCCTTCCATCCCCAGACTCCTACCCCATAACCCAATACCGCCCATACCTACGCATCAAACAACCAGACCCTCATTCTCCAATCGTCCTTGAACCTTCTCTTTCCTATACCCCATACTTGGCCTATTACTTTGCTCGCACATGCGATTCTCTTCCTCACCTGCACCTCGTTTCCCCCTCCTGCCTCAAACCAGAAACCTAAGTAACAGAACTCCTCCACACTTTCCACTGTTTGTCCGTTCATCTTCCAACCGTAACCTATTTTGGTCTTTCTCTTTCTGAAGCACATCACCTTGGTCTTCCCTACGTTCACCATCAGTTCTTTTGCTCCTACATACTCTTCGAAAATTTTTATCATTAGGTTCATCCCCTTCTCATCGTCTGCTAATAGAACTACGTCGTCCGCGTATGCTAGAGAGTATAGTTTGCTATTACCCAGAATCGTCCCCCCTTTCCCTTTCACCTTTAGCTTCTCCTCTAAGTCTGCCAGCAGCATATTAAAGAGCAGCGGACTCAACGGGCACCCTTGCCTAAGACCTCTTTCTGTCCAGAAAACCTCCCCCCCCCCCCCCCCTATCTTCACCCTAATCCTGGTTTCGGTAAAAATTTCCTTTATCCTCTTCACTAAGCCTTCTTCTATTCCCCTCTTTTTCATTGCCTGCCATAGAACTTGTCTATTCACTGAGTCAAAAGCTGCTTAGAATCTAGGAACAAGGCTACTAGTTTCCATTTTTTTCTCCCTAAGTTTCTGTTAACCAAGTAGTTGAGTACGTAAATGTTATCTATTGTTCCCATCCCTTTTCTAAATCCCGTCTGATTGTGTGGGATACTTTGTTTCTCTTCTATCTGACCGCCAACCTTTTTCTTAGAATTTCCGCGTATATTTTATAGCCCACTGGCATGAGGGTGATCCCTCTGTACTCTTCTACCTTCTTACCTTCCCCTTTCTTGACAAGCGGTACCACAAGCCCTGTCCTCCACTTCTCCGGCCACCCTTCTCCTTTCCAGATCTTGTTGCAAATCTTCCACGTCCCTTCCCTAATCCCTTCTCCTTCATACTTTATCGCTTCGTTCTCCATACCATCCTCTCCTATAGCTTTGCTTCTTTTTAGTCTATCTATCGCCTCATTCACTTCTTCTCTTGTTATTTCGTTCGCTTCCTCCCTTTCTCCCTGGACTGTCTTTCTATTTTCCCCTTCGATCCTATTTTGTTCTCCCCCTAGCAGACCCTTAAAATAATCCGTCCATTCATCCATTTCTATTTCTTCATTCACCCCCTCCTTCCTCCTCTTTCCCTGTTTATCACATCCCAAACCCTACCTCCTTTGGTTGCTTTTTCTATTTCTTCCTTGTATTTCTCCTTTCCTTTTTGCTTTTTCCCTTCCAGCATCCTCTCATGTTCTCTTTTCTTCCTGTTGTACTCCGCCTTCTTTATTTCTCCTTTCCTCCATTTTCTTACAGACTCTTTCATTCTCTCCTTACTCTCCCTGCATTTCTTGTCCCACCAACCTCTCTTTCCCTCTTCTCTTCCTTCTTTCGTACCTATCTCATCCTTTACCTTCTCAATCGACCCTTTCAACCTTTCAATCAACAAGTCTACTTCCTCCTCCTTTTCATATCTAACGTTCTCCTCTTTCATCTTTTGGTCAAACACTTTTAATTTATCTACCCCCCAGTCTCCCATTTTTGTGTTCCTTTCCGCCCCTCTTTCCTTTCTCCCTCTGCCGCGCTTGTGGACGCCACCTTTCAGTGTCGCTATTACTGGGAAGTGCTCGGACCCTATCTCATTCCCCACCTTGATACTGCATATCCTATTCCTCATTCTTTTTCCGCGAGGATGTAGTCTATTACTGTTTCTCCCTTACCTATAAATGTGATCTCTCCCTTCGCATCTCCTTTCATATTGCCATTACATATGAACCATCCTGTTTCTCCTATTACTTCTAGTAACCTCCTCCCCTCCCTGTCTATCTCCCTATGTTTGGAGCTCCTTATATAGGCCTCCTCTTCTTCATCCCAAGTCCCTCCCCCTTGGTCGCCAGTCCAAGCATTCAAGTCACCTCCTATCAAAACCAACTCTTCCATCTTTTCCTCCATCCACCTTCTTATTACTCTCCAACCTTCCTCTTCCCCTCTTCTTCCATATACACAAACCACCGCTATTTTGACTTTTCCAATTATAATCCTTCTTACCATTGTTCCATCCTTTTCCTCCCTATCCTCCTCTGTTCTTCCTTTTACTGCCAGTTCTTTTCTCACCCTGATACCATGCCGCCCATCCCTCTACCTTTAACGTGTTTCTTTTTTGCCTCTTGCATTGTCCACACATACCCTCTAGGTAACATCCTTTTCATCCCCTTCCAATCCTTCTCATCATCATTTTGTTAAAAATTCACATTTTTGTGGAACATTAATCTTCTTAGTCGAAAATTCATCTCTTTGGTTGAAAATTTAACTTTGTTGGAAATTAATTTTTTTGTTACAATTTTTTTTAACCTGAAAATTTAACTATTCGTTGTTATGTAAAAACTTGATCCGATACATTGGATAAGTTCGTAATTCATCTTTTTTGATAGAACATTCATCTTTTTGATCGAAAATTTATCTTTTTAGTTGAAAACTTAACAATTTTTCTAACAATTCGTTTTTTTTTCAAAGTTTTTTTTTGTTGTAAGTTAAAAATTCAACTATTTGGTAGAAAATTCATATATTTTGTTGAAAAGTTGTCTTCATGGGTAGAAAATAATCTTGTTTGCTGAAAGGTCAACTTTTTAGTTGAAAATTCAACTATCTTATCAAAAATTCATTTTTTTCAATTGAAAATCGTCTTTTTCGTTAAAAATGTATCTTTTCTAATTTAAAAATCCACTTTTTTTTTAAATTTGCGACTTTTTAGTTTAAAAACATTCCTCTTTTGTTGAAAATTAATTATGGATAGTAGAAAGGTCATTTTTTTTTTGCAAATTAACTTTTTTGATAAAAATTCCCTATCTTTGTATGCTAAAAATTCAACGATTTAGCTAAAAATTCAACTTTTCTGTTGAAAATCTAATTATTTTTGGAAAATTCAACTATTCCATTAAATTAATCATTTTTGGTCGTAAATTCAACTATGTTATTAAAAATTCTCCCTTTTGGATTAGAAACTCATATTTTATGGTAGATAAGTCATCCTTCTTGTTTAAAAATGTATCTTTTCTTGTTTTAAAAGTAACTGTTTTGTTAAAAATTCAACTGTTTTCCAAAAATTCATCTTTTTGGCCTAAAAATTTCAGTATTTTTATAAATCTTCAGCCATTTCTTGAAAATCTAATATCTTTCACTCGGAAGTTAATCTATTTGGTTGGTAATGCAACTGTTAGATTGAAAATTAATTTTATTTCTGAACATTCGTTTTTTTATGTTAAAAATTCTTCTCTTTGGGTAGAAAATCTTTTCTCGTTGAACATTTTATAAATTGAATTTATAAACGTAAAATCCATCTTTAACCAACGGTTACGTTACTTTTGGGGGAAGTCAAAAATCCCAAAATTCGTGACGCAATTCATGGATGGCCCATAACTGGAAAAATTTTCCGTGTCTTAAGAAAGTGGCTAGGCGCCGCCAGGCCTTCAAGAAGTGTCGAGGCCTGGCGACGCCAAGCCCCGCCAGGCCTCGACTACACCACTGCTAATAAATGCTTTGAAAAAGTGAAGACTTTTTTATACTCTCTTGAAATAATGATTTATAACAACTTTTAACAACAAAATTTTGTTCTTTTGTTACAGCTTCTACCTGTGATATGGTGTTTAATAGTGACACTACTAAATCTGGTGTGGTGACCTCACCAGGATATCCAAATCCGTATCAATCGAGAGTTCGATGTAATTACGATTTCCAAGGTAGAGGGAAGGAACGTGTTCAAATCATTTTCCAAGACTTCAACCTCTATCATTCTTCAGAAAGTACAAAAGAGTAAGTAAAAATGGAATAATTAATTTTTCAGTTAGGCTAATTAATTTTCAACCTAAAAAGAAGGGAATATACAAATTAAAAAGAAAGGCATATTTACAAAATAATTAAATTTTTAACAAAAAAAATCAATTTTTAACTGAAATGATAAATTTTTAACTAAAATGATTAATTATCAACCAAGAAAAACTGAATATTTGAACAAAGGAGTTCAACTTTAAAGCAAGTCTCTAAATTTTTAACTAGATGAAAGAATGTACTTACAGCCAATAAAATCATTTTTCTCTTAAAAAGATGAATTGTCAACAAGATAAATGATTTTATCAACCGAGCAGTTAAATTTTCATCTAAAAACCATTAATTTTCAACTCAAAAAGGTAAATTTTCAACTATAAATAAAATAATTAATTTTTTAGTCAGAGAAACTGATTCTCAACGTAAAAATTATAATCTTCAACAAAATCTTCTACAAAATACATGAATTTTCAACAAATAGTTAAATTTTCAACCAAAGAGATGTATTTTCTATGAAAAAATGAATTTTCAGCAAAGAGTGCAACTTTTAAACATTAATTGAATTTTTAACCAAAAATATTAATTTTCAAAAAAGAAGAATAATTTTCAATAAAATATCAAATGTTTGCTGAATTTTCAAATTCAAAAGACAGTCAACAAAATATTTGAATTTTCAATCTAGAAAGATTTTTCAATTCAAAGAGAAAAAAACGTGCGACCAAGTTCTTTAATTTTTCACCATAAAGATAAATTTTCAACCACGAAGAAAATTTTTTTTATGGAAAAGAAGAATTTTCAACCCAATAGTTAATACGGAATAGTTAAATGTTTAATTTAAAAAATTAATTTTCGACTGATATAAACAAATTTTTCAGAAGTTTTACATTTTAAACCGAAGAGATGAATCTTCAACAGAAAAAAAAAATTTAACAAAGCATTTCAACTTTCAACTTACTAGTTCAATTTTCAACCAAAAAAGTCTATTCTTAACGAAAAATATACATTTGATATTTCAAACCAAAAAATTTTTATTTTAAATAAAAAGCAGTTGAATTGAACAAAAAAAACCAAACGAATTTTCAACAAAATAGTGAAATGCTTATTCAAAACATATTATTAATCAGCAAAACAGTTGAATTTTCAAAAATGAAGAATAACTTTCAAACAAAAATATACTTGGATTTTTTACCAAAAAGATTAAATTACTACCAAAGAAATTTTTCAACAAATTTTTCAACAAAAAAATTTAACCTTCTACCAAGAAGATTAATTTTAAAGACATTAAAAATAATAGAATTTCCAACTAAATAAGTAAATTTTGAACTAAAAATCAAAAATTTCAACAAAAAATGGAATAGTTAAATTTTCATTAGAAAAAAATTAATTTTAAACCGAAAAATAACGAATTTTCAACAACACAATTAATTTTTCAGCAATAACAAAAATAATTTTCAACTAAAAAGATGAATTTGCAATCAATTTATAATAAAATTTGCAACCAGATGGTAAAATTTTTAACGTAAAAATATAAATTCTTATACAAAAGTTTAATACTTGACTTTTCAAAAAAAAAATTAAGTTTTAACTAAAAATAATGTGATTTTTAACCAAAAAAATAAATTGTCATATAATCATTATTTTAGTTGACAGTTCATTCCTTTGTCTTGGAACAGTTGAATTATCAATTTAAAAAATTAATTTTCAACAAAAACAAAATTTTAGGGTGGGAGAAAAATTCCAATTTTCCTATATTGGGCTATAAATCTCTATAGCTCCGTAAATTATTTTTTTTCCCCTCCAACAAGTGTTTTTTTTATGTTTTCGCACACAAATTCAATGATTTTTTATTTTTCAAAATTTAAGATATTTCTTTGAAAGCTCAGTTTAAAAAAAAAAACTTATTTCTAAGAATTCGAAAAAAATGAGCTTTTTAATAACTTTGAAAGATTCGAGAAGATTAATTTTTTTTTTGTTCTTTCTGGACAAATTTTAAATAGTTTA
This sequence comes from Andricus quercusramuli, assembly GCA_932178445.1. Lineage (NCBI taxonomy): Eukaryota > Metazoa > Arthropoda > Insecta > Hymenoptera > Cynipidae > Andricus > Andricus quercusramuli. The sequence continues at coordinate 94,430 of CAKNXH010001538.1, read as the reverse complement.
TGTTAAATTTTAAAGAATAAATTCAAGTTTCGAAGATTTCAATATGTGTGAAAAAAGAATATGGAAGACTTCAAGACAATTTTTATTTTTCAGGATTTAAACAATTTTTAGGTAATCTGAATTTGGCAGAGTGTCAAGAAAATGAAAAAACTATTTTTCAGATTCATGGGAAAATTTCAGATGTTTTTTTTAATGAACTCTAAGAGAAAATTGAAAATGATTACAAAATGTTTTAAATTATTTCCTAAAATTCAGAAAAAAAATTGTAAAAGATTATGAACCAAAATCTTGCCATATTGGATAATTTTAGAAAAAATCTGGGTAAGTTTAAAATATATTCAAAAGTTTTTAAACGATTCAAAAAGAATTTAAACGTATGAAGATATTTTAAGAATTTCGTAAGAATTTAAGAAAATGCAACAAAATCATTAGGCTTCTAAGAAAAATTGAAATGACATTTTATTTTGAAAAATTAATTTAAATAGAATATTCGAAACGGATTTCAAAACATTTCGAAATGTTTCCAAAATTGTCAAAGAAGAAGGTGAAACATTTTAAGGCGATTTATAATTATTTTGCAGAATTTAAAAGAAATTCAGAAAAAATTTGATTAAAAAAACTTTTGAATCTTTAAAAGAATTTTGGATAGTTTCAAGAGAAGAAACAAATTTTCTTTAAATTTCCCAGAAAATTTGAAAGATTTTAAGGCAATTTTTTTACACTTTTAACGATTTTTCAAAATTTCAAGAAAAATTAGAATCAGTTAAAAATATTTCATGGAATTCAACAGGTTTTGAATTTTCAATTTTTTGGACACATCTGAAATATTAAAAAATGTATTCCAATTTAGGTTTTATTTTAAAAGAATAATTTGAAGTTTGGAAGATTTCGAAATTTGTGGAAAAAGAATATGGAAGACTTCAAGAGAATATTACAAAATGTTTTAATTATTTCTTAAAATTTTTAAAAGAGTGTAAAATATTTCAAAGCAAAATTTTGCAACTTTGGCATATTAGATCTTTTTTTTTTTAATCTGATATGAAGATATTTTAAAAATTTTGTGAGTTTCAAAGAACATGAAAAAAGCTCATTTGGTTTCAAAGGAAAATTAAAATGATTTTTTATTTCGAAAAATTAATGTAACGAGAATATTTAAAGAGATTTCAAAAAATTTCAAAATATTTCTCAAATTATCAAAGAATAATCTGAAAGATTTAGAGACCATTTTTTTTTTGCAGAATTTGAAAGAAATTCAGAAAAAAAAATTCAATCATTTTAAAAGATTAGAAGGTTTAGAGATTCTGAAAAGATTAAAAAAATAATAATTTTCTTAAGATTCTCGAGGAAATTTCAAATGATTTTCTATTTGGAACAAAAAATTGAAAACAGTTTCAACAAATTTCAAACGATATTCTAAATTTCGAAAAATAGAGTAGAATATTTTATAGCAGAATCTTCCAATTCGGTACGTTTAAACAATAAAAAACTCGAGTGGTTTCAAGAAATATTTATAAGATTTTAAGAGATTCAAAAAGAATTTTTGAACTTCAAAAAGTTTCACAAAATGTAGATTTTCAAAAATTTCAAACAAAAACTTTCGAAGCTGTAAAATAATGTTGAAAGGTTTCAAGAGAATAAACAAAGTTTCTTAAAATTTCTGGGGAAATTTTGAAGATTTTAAGGCAATTTATTCACATTTTTAATTATATTTCAAAATTTCAATCTGTTAAAAATATTTCAAAGAATTTAAGAGGCTTTGAATAGATTAAAAATATTTTTAAACTTAGAAAAATTTCCGAAAGTTTAGCAAATAGTTTTTGATTTCTTCCAAACTTCTTAAAGTCCTGAATATCTTTCAAAAAGACACGAACTTTTCCTAATATTTTGTAAGATCATGTAAAATAAGAAAATGTCTATAAAATCTTCTAGATTCTTCTTTGACACGTCTGAAATATTTACAAATCTTTTTTAATTTTCTCAGGAATCTTATAAAAATTATATTTATATAAATTTAAAAACAAATTGATAATGCTTCTTTTCTTGTCAAGAATTTCAATATTTGTAAGACTGAAAAAAATATTTGAAAAGTATCCAGTGTTACATAAAAATATTGTTTTATTTATTTTTAGACTATATTATTATAATACTTCATCTTAAAAAAAAAATTTTTTCTGCATCGAATATTTATTAAAAATTCAAAGTTTCTACACTTAATATTGGCTGCTATTTTATGATAAAAATTCTCTCTTGCTTTAAAATATCTCCATTACAATTATATAATTTTTGCAAATGTTTGTGATGTTGTGAAGTGAGTATCCGAATTCAATTTTCAAAATTATATGCGCATATATTACAATTTTGCATGGTATTAATTTAAAAGGTTATTAATCATTGAAATTTTAATATTAATATTAAATACAACTTATTCTAATACTTCAATGAAAATAATTAATAAATGCTTTCTATGTTCTGAATCCATTAATTAAATATTAACTGATTCTGTTCAAAATTACATTTCCTGTAAATTTTCAGAAATTTTATTGAAATTTTTGTTCAAATGTAGAACAAAAATTATTCAAATGTTTGAATGAAAATTATAGTTTCATGTTTTTTATGTTATGAGTAGATAAATTAATTATTAGCTGATTATTTTGTCCACAATTTCAAATTACACTATAATTTGATTTTAGTCGCTTCTGATTAGGTAACATTTTTTTTTCTTCAATTTTTGCGATGTTGTGAAATGAGTATCTAAATTTTGATTTCGGAATTATGTGCACGTATATTTTAGTTTTCATTGTAATAGATTAAAAGGCTATTAATAATTCAAACATCCAGAAAAATATGAAGTAAAAATTATTTGAATGATTCAATGAAAATAATACTTCAATGCTTTTTGTGCCATGAAATGATTAATTAATTATTGGATGATTAATCTTTTCACAAAATTAAATAACATAAATATTTAATTTCAATTCTTCTCTATCAAGCAACATAAATTAATTATTTACTTTAAGGTGATGTGATTGAATAATGGATATATTGATTATAACAGAAGTTTTTTTTTAAGCTATCTCTATTAAAATTATGTAATTTTTTATAATATTTATGATGCTGAATGAGTATCTGAATTCAATTTTGAAAAATGGAATTTCAAGTTTGAAAAAAATTTGAAGTGAGAATTGTTTGAATTTTTCAACGAAAATAATTGTTTAGGGCTTTTTATTTTGTACAGTGAGTGATTGATTATTGACTGATTAATTTCTTCACATTATTGAATGTTGTAAATATTAAATTTTCATTTTTTTTAGATTAAGTACCATAAATTTCTTATTTATTTCAAGGTTTCTAATTGAATATCGGTTATAATTGGTATAATAAAAGTTTATTCATATTTAAAATGCCCATATTCCAGTTACATAAGTTTTAAAATGTTTGTGATGATGTGATATGATTATCTGAATTTAATTTTTAAAATTATGTTCATGTTCTGAACTTTTCAATACTTTAATATCAACTTAAATAAATTGCTTATTTGCTTCAGGGCTACGTAATTAAATATTAGTTATAATTTATATGATAACGGTTTATTTATTTTCAAAATACCACTATTACAATTATGTAATTTTTGCCAGTCTTCGTTATATTGTGAAATGAGTATCTGAATTCAATTTTCATAATTAGGTTTTTATTTTTTTTTTTTTAAATAAGTTTGAGAGCTTAATACCGATGAGAATTTGTTGGAAAATATAAAATACGCATTATTTAAATGTTTCTATAGGAATAATTCTTTATTGCTTTTCATGTTGAAAACTGACTAATTAATTATTCGCTGATTATTGTTTTTACAAATATTGAACATTAAATAATTATTTATTTCAAGGTTATGTAGTTAAATATTATTGATATTATTATATTAAATATTCATACAATGAAATTTTATTTATGTTCAAAATATCTCTGTTGCACTATACAATTTTTTTAAATTGTTGTGCTGCTTTGAAATGAGTATCTCAATTTAAAATGTTATTCTAATTATAATTTTCATAAAAATAGAAATTAAATTTTTTTGGATATTTCAATTAAAATATTTGTTCATTAATTTTCATGATCTAAAATGATTAATTCAATCACACTATTGAACCACATAATTATTGAATTTTAATTCTTCTTTTGTGTAGTAACATGAATTGATTACTGACATGAATATTATGTCATTTAATATTGACTGTGATCTTTACAATCAAAGTTTATTTATGTTTCATACCTCTGTTTCAATTGAGTGTTCTAGCATTACGTCATGGTTATGATATGATAAGTGGAAATGTCAGGACGGTTAGCATAGTTGGTACACATTCACAATAAAATAAGATATACCACATTTCAGGTTGGATTATCGCGGATCGATTTGATTAAAAGAAAAAAAAAGTTAGCGCGCGCTTGCGCACGCGCATAATACTCTAGTCATTCATATAAAAACAGGTAACCTCCATTGGTCCAGATCATGATAGTCGCCATTTTGTAATAAATGATACGCTAACGAACGTCGTCCATTCCAATTACGTAATTTCTGTCAATGTTTGTGATGTTGTGAAACGATTATACGAATTCTATTTTCAAAATTATATAGACATACGTTTTAATTTTTTCTGGAATTAGTATGAAAGGTTATTATGAATTCAAATTTTCAGAAATACAATTTTAACTTTAAAAAATATATAAATTGAAAGCTATTTAAATATTTCAATTAAAATAATGTTAAACATTATTTTATTCTCAATTTTTTGATTTATCATTATACATATTATTCTGAATTGATTATATTGGAACTTAAATTTTTTGGAATCATTCAAAAAGCTTATTACTAAATAAAATATTTATCAACGAATGTTAAAACTTAAAAAAAATATATAAAGTGCAAATTATTCAAATCTTTCCATGGCAATAATAGTTTTATGTTTTTATGTTGTAAACAGTTTAATTAATTATTAGTCGATTCATTTTGTTCAAAATTTTTAATTAAATAACAATGGAATTAAATTAGGTTCGCAATTAAGTAATATAAATTGATTATTTACTTTGAGGTTGTGTAATTTGAATGTGGGCTATTATTTTTATAATAAAAGTTCGATTTTTCTTTGAAATAACTCTAATACAATTATATAATCCTTTTAAATGTCTGTGATATTGTTAAAGAAGTATCTTAATTGAATCCTTAAAATTATATGTAGAGATATTTTAATTTTGTCTGAATTTTTTTGAAAGGTTATTTCAATGAATTAAATGTATGGAAATGCAATTTCAAATTTAAAGAAGAATATAATGTAAAAATTATATGTATGTTTGATTGAAAATAATTTTTTAACGCTTGTTATGTTGCAAACTGATTATTTAGTTATTAACTTATTCCATTCAAACTTACATTCTCTGAAATTAGTTTTAAAGATTATTATTAATTTAAAATTTCATAAATGAAAGTTCAAATTGAAAAAAAAAACATTAAGTAAAAATTATTTGAATGTTTTAATAAAAATTATTTGAATGTTTTAATAAAAATTAGATATTAATTTTTTCACGATAATAAATTAAATAAAGATTGAAATTTAGTTTTTTTTCTAAAATAAGTAACATAAATTGATAATTTACTTGAAGGTTATATAATTGAATATTGGATACAATTTGTATAATAAAAGTTAATTTATATTTAAAATACCCATATTACAATTAAGTAATTTTTCAAATGTGCCTAATTTTGTAAAATGAGTATCTGAATTTAGTTTTCAAAAATATATGTAAATATGTTTTATTTTTTCTGAAATTATTATAAAAGTTTACGAATAAATTAAACTTTTAGAAATGGAAGTAAAAATTTAAAAAAATGTGAATTAAACATTAATTAAATGTTTCAATGAAAGTCATATTAATTTTTTTCACAATGTTAAATTACATAAAGATTGAATTTTAATTTGTTCCAATTAAGTACATGAAATTATTATTTACTTTAAGGTTATGTAATTGATTATTGATAATAATTTATAAAATAAGAGTTTATTCACAATTAAGATACCTCTATTCAAATTATGTAATTTCTATCAATGTTTGTGATGTTGTGAAATGATTATCTGAATTTAATTTTCAAAATTATATGTAAATATGTATCAATTTTTTAACAAATCACTATGAAAGCTTACTAATAAATCAAATTTTCAGAAATGAAAGTGAAAATTTAAAAGAAATGTAAAGTAAAAATTACTTGAATGCCTGGATGAAAATGATAGTTTAATTCTGTTTATATCGCGTACAGATTAATTAATTATGAGCTGATTAGTTTGTTTAACAATATTAACTTACATCAAGATTAAATTTTAATTTGCCTGAAATAAGAATGTACATAAATTGATTATTTACTTGTAGGCTATGCAATTGAATATTAGCTATAATTTTGCTAATGAAAAGTTATTCCCGTTTAAAATACCTTTATTTTCCAATTGTATAATTTTTGTAAATTTTTTGTGATGTTGTGAAATAAGTATCCAAAGTCAGCTTTCAATATTATATGTACATATATTTTACTTTTCTATGAAATTAGTTCAAAAGGTCATTTTTTTTTTCATTTTCAATTCAAATTTTCAGAAAAATATGAAGTAAAAATTATTCGAAGGTTTCACTGAAAATAACTGTTTATTACTTTTTATGTTGTGATATGATTAATTAATATGTACATACATTTACATTTTTTCTGGTATTAGTTTTAAAGGTCATTACTGAAATTAAATGTATTGAAATACAATTTCAAATGAAAAAATATATTTTGAATTCATATGAAAAAAGGTAACCTACATCTTGTGTAAGATTATTCCAATTTCATAATTTTCAAAATGTTTATGATGTTGTGAGATAATTATCTAAATTCAATCTCCAACATTATGTTCAAATATGTTTTAAGTTTTCATTGAATTAGTTTTAATTTGATTTTTATGCTATGAACTGATAAATTAATTATTATTAACTATAGACTGATAAATTTTTTCCCAAACGTTGAATTACATGAAGATTGAATTTGAATTGTATTCAAATAGGTCACATTAATTGATTATTTACATTAAGGTTATGTGATTTAATATTGGTTGCTATTTTTATGATAAAAATTTATTTTTGCTTAAAAATATCTCCATTACAATTATATAATTTTTTCAAATGTTTGTGATGTTGTGAACTGATTCTTCGAATTCAGTTTTCAAAATTATATGTGCATATACTTCAATTTTTACTGGTTGAAAAGTTGTTAATGATTACATTTTCTGGAATTAGTTAAAAGATTACTAATAAATTAAATTTAATAAAAGAAAAGTCCAAATGCAAAGAAAAATGTATTGTATAAAATAAAAGTTATTTGAAAGTTTCAATGAAAATAATTTTTTCATACTTTTTATGTTGTCAACTGGTTAATTAAGAATTAGCTGATTAATTTTGTTTACAATGCTTGCGTTTAAAAAATGACCGTTAAATGTTAAAAAATAAATATTTATTCGAAAATTGAGTAAAAATTAGAAAAAGTAATGCAGAAGTTAGCGCGCGCTTGCGCGCGCACATAATAATCTAGTTTCAATAAAATCGAAAGCACAAAGCAGAGAGAAGAAACTTCGGAATTCTTGAAATATATACGTTTCTCGATTCGCACCCGCTGGTCGAAATTCAATTTTTGCCTTACAATATTCCCGAACATTTGCCCTAACAGAATAAGAAAGTGAATGAATATCTCGACTTTCAATCAGAAAATCAGTGCGATAGGATTCGGAACTGGAAATGAGAAAACATCAAATATACACAAAGCTGCAAATGAAATCTGTACTTATTTTAAATTTTTTTCACCTTGCCTGGCTCGAAAATAGGTATCAAAAGTTTATGAAAATTGAAGGTTGACTAAAAAAACGTATTCTCGGGTGAAAGCGCATTAAAAATTATGGCTTGAGAAACTTGTTACCTAATCCAAACAGTTGAGGGAATTTGAATGCATTACGGCGGAAACAAAAAAAAAGTAGGAAGTGTGCATAATTGACTACCACTCTGGTCGCCGACGTAATTAGTCTTTAAATTAAAAAGCTAATTGAACAGTCATACGCAGGGAAAAGTAATTTCGTCTTCTTTTTACAGACAGTATTTCATTTAAAAATGTTAATGGCTTTCAAAAGTTTATTATTCTTTTCTTAAAAATTGGTTGCCACGAGATTTCACGTATATTGTTGTCAAAAACATGATTGGTTGCGACATTGGTTTGTATATTAATAAAGATTACGAATTTTCTGGACCATCAGTTTTGTAGATAAACATTTTCAAATGAGTTATTTTGTTTTATGATACAATTTTTTAAATATTTTTCTAATTTTTTTTTACAAAAAAGAACATTTATTTGTTACTTACTTTTAAAGGTATAAGCAACATCAAATTATGGAAAAAAATTGTAATATTTCAAATGCAATCAAAAAGTAAAAAGAAATCGGTACCACTAAAAAAATGGTCGGTACCAGTTACAAAAATATAACCCGTACTGACTGAGATTTTTGGAAAAATTTTAAATAATTTATTTCTCATTTTTGAAGATTATTTATATGTTTGGAACGTGTCGAAACGTGTCAAAAAAAGAATCTGGAAGATATAAAGACAATTTTTTCAATTTTGCATGATTTTTAAAAATTGTAGGAAAAACTAAAATAATTTCGAGACATATTTCGATGATTTTGAAGTGTTTCAAAATTTTGTAAATAATTTCAAATGTCTGAAGATTCTCACTTTATACCTTATAAAATAAAATAAAATAAAATTTTGATTTGAAACAAGTTTCTGAAGGTCTCGAAACATAAATTTTAAGTATTGTAAGGATTTTTCAATGTTTCAAGATATGAAAAAAAATGCCTGGGAAAATTTAAACTAATTTTATATTTATTCAATTAATTCCAGGCAATTTTGTCAATTTTGAAAAATTTAAAGAACTGTTTAGAAAAATTTCTGATTTTAAAAAGATATCTACAAATTTCAGAAGTTTTGAAAAAGTAATTTCAAATCTAAAGAGATTTCCCAGAATCTAAAACAAAATGTAAATGTACTAAAATTTCGGAAAAAGAAGCTCTTTAAGAATTTTGAAGGATTTCAGCAGAATAAAAGAATATTCAAAATGATTCTTCATTTAAAAAAATTAATCTTAGGTAGGAATTTAAAAAATTTTCAAAATGTTTCAAATGATTTCCGAAAATTTCGAAGAAGAATCTATAAAATTTCAAAACAATACTTTCAATTTTTGATTATTGCAAACTTTTGAAAAGAAATTTTGATAAAATTAAGAGATAAATAAAATGTAGATTTCTGGAATTTTGAAACAAAATTTTGTAGTGATCAAGGGATTTAAAAATATTTCAATATACCAAAAAAAATTTCTCCAACTTCCTGGGAAAATTTAAATTGATTTTACATTTATTTAAATTTATTTTAGTAGAATATATGAAAAGATTGCAAAATATTTCAAAAGACGTCCAAATCATCAAAAAAGAATCTGCAGGATTTTGATGTAATTTTTTTTATTTTTGAAGAATTTATAAAAAAAGTTCAGGGAGAACCCTAATAATTTTCGAAGATATTGCAAGTATTTAGAAGTTTTGAAAAAATAAAAAAATAATCCACAATTTAAAAAAATGAACATTAAAAAAATGTCAGAACATTTTAAATGCATTCTGAAAATTTCCAAAAAGTATCTGGATGATTTTAAGGCCACATTTTCAATTTTTGAATATTACCAAATTTAAAAAAATGTAAGTTCAAGAGATATTTAGAAGATTCAGAAGTGTTTGAAAATTTCACAAATAATTTAAAACTTCAAAAGATTTCAATTTAATTTAAATTTAAATTTAAATTTAATTAATTAAAACTAATTAATATTAATTAATTCATTAATTAATTAAATAATTTAATTTAAAACAAATTTCTGAATGTCTCGAAATATAATTTTTAAGTGTTTCAGGAATTTTAAAATGTTTCAAGATATAAAAAAAATTAAAATTTCTGGGAAAATTCAAACTAATTTTATATTTATTTAGCTAACTTTAGGGACCATTCAGAAAGATTTCGAAGCAATTCAAATGACATCCAAAAATTGCCAAAAAAGAATCTGACAGATTTGAAGGCAATTTTTTTAATTTTGAAGAATTTCAAAAATTGGAAACAAAATGTGAATTTTTTAAGATTTCGATAAAAAAAGCTTTTTGAGGATTTTGAAGGATTCAAACAAAATAAAAGAATATTCAACATTATTTTTTATTCAAAAAAATGAATTTTAGATAAAAATTTAAAAAATTGTAAAAATATTTCAAATAATTTCCAAAAATTCCGAAGAAAAATCTATAAAATTTTGAAAAAATACTTTCAATTTTCGGTTACCGCAAAATTTTAATAAGTTTTAGAGATAAACAAAATGTAGATTTCTGGAATTTTTTAACAAAATTTTGTAGTGTTCAAAGAATTTAAAAATATTTCAAGATATCAAAAAGAAAAAATTATTAAAATTCCTGAGAAAATTTAAATTTATTAATATATGAAAAGATTTCAAAACATTTCGAAAGACTTCCAAAGTCGCCAAGAAAGAATCTGGCAGATTTCAAGGTTATTTTTTTATTTTTGAACAATTGATAGAAATGTTTTAAAAAAATCCTGATAGTTTCAAAAGATATTGCAAGCATTCAGAAGTTTTGAAACAATTTAAAAATAATCCAAAATTTATAAAAATGAACATTTAAGAGAACATTAACAAAATGTCAAAATATTTTAAATTATTTCAAAAATTTTCGAAAAAGTATCTGGATGCTTTTAACGCAACATTTTCAATTTTCGAGTATTACCAAATTAAAAAAAATTGTGAGTTCAAGAGATATTTAGAAGATTTAGCAGTGTTAAAAAAATTCATTAATAGTTCAAATCTTTAAAAGATTTCCAAAAATGTATGTCTAATAAAATAAAAAAAATACAATTTTAATTTAAAACATTTTTGAAGGTCTCGAAATATAATTTTTAAGTGTTTGAGGGATTTTAAAATGTTTCAAGATAAAAAACCTATAATTGCTGGGAAAATTCAAAATAATTTTATATTTATTTAGTTAATTTTAGGGAACATTTTCAAAAAAATCAAAGCAATTCAAAAGACATCTAAAAATTTCCAAACAAAAAAAAAGAATCTGGAAGCATTTAAGACAATTATTTTAATTTTGAACAATTTCAACAACTTTGTAGAAAAAGTTCTGATAATTTAAAAAGATTTCGTAAAACTTAAAACAAAATGAACATGTTCTAAGATTTTGAAAATAAAAGCTTTTTAACCATTTTGAAGGATTTCAACTGAATAAAAGAATATTTGAAATGATTTTTCTAACTAAAAATTAATTTCTGGTAGAATTTTGAAAAATGTCAAAATATTGCAAATAATTTCCAAAAATTTCGAAGAAGAATCAAAAAATGTTAAAACATTACTTTCAATTTTAATTTATTGCAAACTTTTGAAAAGAAATTTGAATATGTTTAAGACATAAACAGAATGTAGATTTCTGAAGATTTCGAAACAAAATTTTATAGCGTTCAAGGGATTTAAAAATATTTCAAGATATCAAAAAGAAAAATTACTCAAAATTCCTAAAAAAATTAAAACTGATTCTACATTTCTATGAATTACTTTTAGCAGAATATATGAAAAGATTTCAAAAGATTTCAAAAGACTTACAAAGTTGTCAAAAAAGAATCTGGCAGATTTTAAGATAATTTTTTTATTTTTTACGAATAATTTATAAAAAAGTTCAGAAACAGTCCTGATAATTTGCAAAAATATTGCAAGTATTTAGAAGTTTTGCAAAAATTCAAAAACAATGCAAAATTTAAAAAATTGAACATTTAAGAGAAAATTGAAAAAATGTCAAAACATTTTAAATGATTTCTAAAAAATTCGAAAAAGTATCTGGACTATTCCAGGGACGACTGAAAAATCCTAAAAATAAATGTCCCGACACTGAAAAATTCCCAAATAATGAAATTTACGAATAATAAAATTGCCGAAAAATAAAAATCCCGAATTGGAAAATTCCCGAATAATAAAGGCAACATTTTCAATTTTTTAATATTAGAAAATTAAAAAAAAAACTGTAGATTCAAGAAATATTTAGAAGATTTAGAAATGTTTGAAAATTTCATAAATAATTGGAAACTTCAAAGATTTCAACAAACGTATACGTAATAAAATAAAATCTTAACTAAAACAAATTTCTGAAGGTCTCGAAATATAATTTTTAAGTGTTTTAGGGATTTTCAAATCTTTCACGATATAAAAGGAAACCTAAAATTCCTGGGAAAATACGAACTGATTTTATATTTTTTTAGTTAATTTTAGGGAACATTAAAAAAAATTCGAAGCAATTCCAAAGACATCTAAAAATGCAAAACAAAAAAAAAAGAATCTGGAAGTTTTTAAGCCCATTTTTTTAATTTGGAAGAATTTCAACAACTTTGTAGAAAAAGTTCTGATAATTTAAAAAGATATTTAGAAAATTCAAAAGTTTTGGAAAATTAAAAAATAATGCAAAATTTAAAAAGGGTTACAAAAATTTTAAACAAAATTTAAATTTTCTAAGATTTCGAAAAAAGAAGCTGTTCAAGAATTTTGAAGGATTTTAACAGAATAAAAGAATGTTTGAAATAATTTTTTATTACAAAAAATTAATTTTAGGTGGAAATTAAAAAAAATGTTAAAGTATTCCAAATGATTTTTAAAAATTACGAAAAAGAATCTAGAAAATTTTAAGGTAATTTTTTCTATTTTTGAAGAATTTATCAAAAAGTTTATCAGTTTTGAAAAAATTTAAAAATAATAAAAAAGAAAAAAAAAGTGAATATCTAAAAGAAAATTTAAAAAATGTCGAAACATTTTAAATGATTTATAGAAATTTCGAAAAAGAATCTGGACAATTTTAAGCCAAAATTTTCAATTTTTGAATATCACCAAATTAAATAAAAATAGTGTGAGTTTAAGAGATATTCAGAAGGTTCAGAAGTATTGAAAAGATAAAAAATAAATTCAAATTTGAAAAGATGATTTGAAAGATTTTCGGAAAATTATCAATTTTTTAAAAAAATTTTCTAAGCGTCTTCTAAACTTTTCAACTGGCAAAAATTTTTCCTAAAATTCTATACAATCTTGTAAAATAAGAAAAAAATATACATTTTCGACATACTTGTAATATAAAAAATCTTTTCGAATTTTCTCGAGAATCTTGGCAAAAGTATATTTAAATAACTTTCAAAACAAATAAAAAAATAATCTTAAAATATAAATAGTGATTCAAAATTTTTAATTTTGATCAAAAATAATTTTTTCCCTAAAATTATAATTTGGTTGAAATTTTGTATCTCCTAATTGAGAAATCTTTTTTTTATTGTATGGTTAAAAATACAACAGTTCCGTTAAAATTTAATCTGTTTTGGTTGAGCTCAATCTGTTACATTTTTTCTTGAGACTATATATTTTCCGGTTGAAAATTCAAAAACTTGGTTAAAAATTGAACTACTGTATGAAAAATTCATTTTTTTGTTGAAAATTTTCCCATTTTGTTGAAAATGAACTTTGTTGTTGAAAATCCATATTTTCGTTAAAAAAATTTGAACAATTTTCTATAGAATTATTCTCCTTTGGAAAAATTCCACCCTTTTTGGTAAAAAATGCAACTAGTTAAAAAATTATTCTTTTTCGTCTGAGGATTTAACTCATTTTTTGAAATTTTTTTTTTTATAAATTCAACCATTTAGTATTTTAGTATTTTATTTAGTATATATTTTTATTTTATTCTAGTATTTTAGAATTTTATTTAGTATTTTAGTTGAAAATTCACCTTTTTGTTGTATTTTGATTTCACATATCAGAAATCTTCAAAAATCTTTTTGAATTTTCTTAAAAACCTTGAAAAAATTATACTCACATAACAAATCTATTTAAATTTATTCAAAGACAATTATTTGTCTTGCCTAATTAAAATTTCAATTATCTTAAAAGGTCGTCGGGCCATTGGAATTTCTATTTGCACTTGAATGAATTCCTCCACGAATATTCGTGTATACCTACTATAGAATGCAAAGTAGAGACGGAATCAAATATCTGATTTTTCTGTCCAATTTGTTCCAATCTCAAAAGTACTATGGTGAAAATTCTGAATTCAAAAAATTTCTATTCAAAAATGAGCAATTGCAACTTGAGACGGAAGATATCAATAGATTGATTTTTCACGAAAATAGGGGAATAATAGGGGAATAAATTCTTTCAAAGAAAATTGGTGTAGACACCATATTGAATTCAATATGAAGCGCTTCAAATTTAAATTAAAAAAAAAATATTTAACCAGAAAGAAGTTGCACTAATAAACAAATAGTTAAAGTTCCAAACAAAGGAGATGACTTTTTAACAAAGTAGTGAAAAATGTAACTAAATAGTTAAATTTTCAAGGCAAAACTACAAACTTTCTACAAGATAGTTGAATTGTTAAGAGAAAAATTAATTTTTAACCAAGATAACTTTTCTACCAGAAAAAATGAATTTTTGATCCGAATTGACGAATTTTCAACATCAAAAAATCGAATTTTCGACTGAACAGCTGAACTTTTAACCAAAAAGATTAATTTTCTACAAAAAAATGCATTTTCAAGAAAGGAAATTAATTTTTAACTAAAAAAGATAAGTTTTCAAGCAAAAATCCTATAGCTGAATTTTCAGTTTAAAAAATTACTTCTTATCGAAATAAAATGAATGGCAATAAATAAAATTGATTTTGTAGACAAAAAGAAGAATTTTTAGAAAAGAGTTGAGTATTAAAGCTACTTGTATTTTTTAACAAAGATATTAAATTTCATAATTTTCTATCGAATAATGTAAATTTCAGATTAATTTTCTACCAAAAAGCATGACACACTGGTGGAAATTTCAAAAACCAAAAAAATACCAAACATGAAACAGATAGTTGAATTTTCAACTAAAATAAGGATTTTTGAACGAAAAATGAAAAAGTTATTTTAAATTTTTAGCTGAAAAACTCAATTTTCAACCAAAGAAACGAATTATCAACAAAAAAGAAAACTAATTTTCCTCAAAATAGTTGAATTTTTATCTGAAAGAATAAATTTTCCAACTAAAACCAAAATAAACGTACGGACTGTCCGAAACTTTGGATTCGGTTTAAATTTTCTGGTAAAAAATTACTTTTCAACAAAAAAAAAACAAAAAGAATTTTTTCCCAATTGAATAAAATGAAAATAATTTTTAATAAAATGATTAAACCCTCAATCAAATAGATACATTGCTAGATAAAGAAATTAAATATTTTACACAAAAAGATGAATTTTCAACAAAAAGTCAAATTTTCAAGCAAGTTGTATTTTTTATTGAATATATTAAATTTCTATCGACTAAAGAGGATACATTTTTTAACCAAAAATAAAATCATTATATTTTTATATAAAGAAATCAATTTTCAACTAAACAAAAAAATGAATTTTCAACAAAATAATTAAATTTTTAACCAAAGAATGAACTTTCAACAGAAGAGTTCAACTTTTAAAAAAGTTGTTAAATTTTCAGCCAAAAAATTCCTTTTCAACCAAGAAAATTGATTTTTTACAAAAAAAACTATTTGTCAACAAAATAGTTAAATTTTTATCCAAAAGAATTAATTTCCAACCAAAAAGATACATTTTCAACCAGACAGATTAATTTTCCTTTGAAAACGATGACTTTTTAACCATATAGTGGAAAATTCAATAACATGATGTAAGCCGGTTTTGTGGGATGGCCGACTTAATCACAGGTGTGTTGTGGTGAGTGATATGGGTGTCCCTGTTAGATCGGGTTGGAAGCCTGGTCAGGCGCAGATGGGGCGCAGGCCAGGTACTGGTTTGGCGCTAGTCAGGCGCTACTGCGGGGCCGGTCGGGCGTCGACTGGCCGGAGCCCCACGCGTCGGCAGGCACGGATGTGCGTGATGGTCCGGGGTCGCACAGAGGGGCCGCGACGGACGGTAAAGTTTTTGGTGGGCCGCCGTTCGCACCCGAAGGTGGAGGGGCACCATGTGTCGGGTCCGAGGACCCTTTTTTTTTTTTTTTTTTTTTT
>CAKNXH010001538.1:40675-68926 GCA_932178445.1 Andricus quercusramuli | reverse complement strand
GGAGCAATGATAGACAAATTATTTTAAATAATTTTTTTCTGAAAACATATCTTCGCTTTTCGCTCCACTGGGAGACGAACCACGGAACTACTGATTTCGGGTCAGGCGCTCTTTCATTAAGCTACTAGAGAAATCGCGCGAAAAATTTTTTTTCAGAAATACAGGATTTACTTCTCTGGATGGTACAAATCAACTTTTTCAAGGAATCTGTATTATCATTAGAGAATAACAGAAAATATTTAACGTCTTTTCAGAGCTACGAAAAAAAAATAATTTCAAATAATTTTTTTTCTGACAAAAAATTTTCTCCCTTCGACACCTTGAGACACTTCTCTGATAAAAAAATTGAAATCTATCTTGATACATTAGCGAACAATATTATAAACAAAAAATGTAGTTGTTGCATTTTCAAATAAATTTTTTAATTTTAAAGCCACGAGGATGAATTTTTTAGAAGAAAGTTGAATGTTCAGCCTGATATGTTTAATTTCCACCAAAAAAGTTTATTTTTAGCTGAGAGAGATGATTTTTGACCAAGGGAAGATGATTTTTCTACAATAAAAGATGAATTTTTAATCCACAAGCATGAATTTAAAAAAAAACATAAATCTTCAACCAAATAGTTGAATTTTCAACTAAAAAACAAGTTTACAACTAAAAATGAAGAGGTCAAATTTTCGCTTTAAAAAACTTATTCTTTAAACAAAAAAGACCAATTTTCAATCAGTTTTAATTTAGTTATTAAGACGATTTTTTAACAAAATAGTTAAATTCTCAAACGAATAGATGAATTGTCAACAATGAATCTAACTATTTTGATTAATTTTTGAATTAATTTTGTTGATTAATTTTCTACCCGAATACCTGAATTTTCAACGAAATAGATGAATTTCCAACTAAAAAAAATCAATTCTCAACCAAAAATGGAATCGTTACAGTTTCGGATTGAAAAATTAATTATCAAAAAAAAAAAATCTCAATTAGTTGAACTTAACTATAAAAGACCAATTTTTGACAAAACAGTTGAATCCTCAAAAAAAAATAGATGAACTTTCAACAAACAAAAATAATTTTCTACCCAAATACAGAAATTTTCAGCAAAATAGTCAATTTTTTAATATAAAATTTTAAATGTTTCAGAGAAAGGTTGACTTTCAAACTGTAAAAGAAGAATTTTGAACAGGAAAGTTAACTTTCAATCAAGAAACTTGAATTTTCAACGAAGACAAATTTTTGACAAAATAGTTGAAACCGCAACAAAAATGATGAATTTTAAAACAAACGAGATTAATCTTCTACCCAAATACACAAATTTTCAACAAAGTAGTCAAATTTATGCTAAAAAGTAAAATTTTTCATAAAAGAGTTTACTTTTGAAGTATAAAAAAGGAATTTTCTACAAAAAAGTTAATTTTCAATCAAGAAACATGAATTTTCAACGAAATAGTTGAATTTTCAATTCGAAAAGATCAATTTTTATCCAAAAATGGAATCGCTAATTTTCGGTTCAAAAAAACTAACTTTAAAAAATGTTCAGTCATTTGCATTCAACTATGCATTTCAAATTTAATAAAATTAAATTATAAATAAAAAACTAAATTTAATAATTTTTTAAACATTTTCAACCAAATAGTTGAATTTTCAACCTATAGAGGAAAAATTTACAACTAAAAATTGAACAGCTACATTTTCAGATTCAAAAAATCAATTTTGATAACAACAAAAAACGCATTCAAGACAAAACAGGTAATTTTTCAAACAAATAGTTTAATTTTCGAATGAATAGTTTAAAGTTTTACCAAAGTAGCTGAATTTTCAACAAAAAAGCTTATTTTCAACCTCGTTTCAGCCTAGTCTGATTTCCTACCAAATTGTTGAATTTCCAAGCCAAAAAGACGAATTTTCTACAAAATAGTTGAATTTTCTACCCAAAAATATGAATTTTTAACAAGTAAATTAATTTACGACTGAATAGTTGAATTTTTAAATAAAATGAATTTTTCTCAAATCAACTTCAATCAACAAAAAATGTAGAAGTTAATATTTCTGCGGGAAATTATTTTAATTTTAAATAAAAAACAGTTGAATTAAATAAAAAAATATGATTTTTCAACAAAATAGATGAATCCTCAACCAAAACTAATTAATTTTAAACCAAGTAGTTGAATTTTGAACAAAAAAGGATGAATTCAAAAAAAAAGATGAAGTTTCAATTTAAAATATCAATTTTCAACCAAAAATAGAATATTTACATTTCCAGGGAAGAAAATTAATTCTCAAAAAAGGTATTTTTAGAAAAATAGTCAAATTTTGCACCAAAGATATGAATTTTCAACTAAAATATTGAATCTTCAAAAAAAAAGGAATTTTTAAGAAAAGAGATCAACATTCAACCAAAAATTCAATTTTTAAACAAAAACTTGACTTTTTACCAAGAAGATTAATTTATTATAAAAAAGATGAACACATAAAATTTTAACAAAATAATGAAACCAAAAATATAATGGCAGACTTTTCAACTTAAAAAAAAAATGTTAACCAAGAGTAGTTGGATTCTCTTATTGACCCTTATTTGTTATTTCAATCTGGCGTTTCCTTTCATCTTTAAATTATAATAATGTTTTCAAATAAAAAAAATTGTCTGAAAAATTTAATTAAAAGTATTATCATACTAGTATCAAAATTTTTAACTCATTAATATTCGCTGAATGAGTGATCCTCTATTTAAGAAAGGTGAAAATTCTGCGTCTCTATTCTAGTTATGTAACTCACAGGATGTAGAGCTTAGCGGTTAGGGTTCGATTCTCCGTGCCTGCGAATTTTTTAGAACTTTTTTCCGCAACATTACCTTACATGTGTGGCAATATTGCATGTTTTTTAATGGAAAAAAATAAACAAAATACCGTTTTTCCCTATGTTTTTTATATTCAATAAATTTAAAAAAATCGTTGCATGAAATAATTAGAAGACATCACAAGATTATTTCTGTAGCCTCCAATAAGGAGCTGCTTTTTATCTTTTTTCTCTGCCAAAGGAGGAATGGATTTCTCATAATTTATTTGAAGGTAAATTATGCCATCGTTAGTATCTGGAAAAAAATTGTGAATGTAATTATAATGTAATTTATTATAATTGGATCCAAGATTTTTTAACCCTCATTTGTAAATTATATTACTGGAATAAATTTGTTTATTCTATAAATAAATTCAAAAAAATCGAGAGAAATAATAAAAGAATTCTGGAAGATTTAATAATAATTCATAGTGAATTTCAAATGATTTGAAAATAATGACAAGACACATTACCACTTTAAATACGCCAAAAACAACCAAGACGCTTTCAGTAGAAAGACAAATTTTCAACCAGTTTTATTTAAAGAAAAAACATTTCCTTATTTTAAAATTCTTTTTATTTCCGTTAGAAAATTGAACTCCTTTGTTGAAAATTAATTTCTTTAACTGAAAACCTAACAATACAATTTTAGGATTATAATTCATAATTATAATTGAAAATAATTTTTTTTCATATTAATTCATTCAAGGGAAATTTTAATTATGTCATCTTTGGTTTAATGTAAAATTCTACAAATTGAAGTGTAGAACCTGCCTAACTTTAAATGGATTCTATCTTATTAAAAATACTTTTTATAATATTTTTCTTTGAATGAAAATTATTTTAGTTGAAAATTTATTTATTTGTTTTAAAAAATTGTCTATTTTGGCAGGAAATTAATCATTTTGATTGAAAATTCATATATTTGGGATAAATTTGTTTATTGTTGATATTCAGCCAAAAAATCAAGTTTCTGATCACAGAAATTAATTTTAAACCAAGAAACATTTTTTAGTCAACAAAGAAAAAAGATTCGACTAGATTGTTTAGTATTTTTAAAATAAGTAAGAAAAATTGTTCTTTTTTAGTTTAATATTGAAGTAATTGGTTCAAAATTAATCTTCTTGGTAGAACACCATTCTTATTGGTTAAAAATTTAAAAAAAATCCGTCGTAGTTTTTCAGTTTTTCGGCAGTATTTCTTCACTCCTCAAACTCGCTTTACGTTGCGAGGTGGTGGAAGAGAAACGCTCATTGGCTCTAGTTCGCATACAGGCGCGCACTACAGGCTACCAACTGTACTACAATCCAAACATGCGCAGATGAGGCGACCAATAATATGAGGGGACTCAATTAGCATCACTGATTTCAAATGCAGTACCACACACTCTAACTCACTGATGCTGAGCGGAACATCGTCAGATCTACAATAAGCGAGCGTTACCAGACGTTACCCTCGAAAATCGTCACATTCGACAACGACAATATCGTTTAGAGATTTCTTAATAAGGAATATCATCTATTGAAACGTTACTTCAAAACTCGGAAATAAACTTCCAATACGTTTAATGAAAAATTCCAACAGAAATGTTGCACAGTGCAGATATAAATCGGACAGATAATCATGTATCAAATTCACGTATTGTCGAGCCGAAAACAGATTTGGAAGATAAATGATAGGCATCATTGGAATAGACATGTTTTGGTTGAGATCAAGTCATAATATACGATCTTATCCTCAAATCTGCTTCAACTCGTATGCAGCCATGACTGCTGTACTGTGTCAAAATTTCAATTTCCGTTGAGCATTCTATCGATGAGAGCAATACATCTTTCTCGAAAGCCGTTTATCACGTATTCTCGGGTTCTTCACGTACGAACACAAATCGCCCTTGACAAAAAATACACTTTCCTGATGCACATTGCACAACTTTAAAAAAAAATTTACGAATGATTTATTTTTATGGTGTCTCCCCCTTTTTCTCATTTCCTAATTGAAGAGTAAACAAAGAAAACGTGATAAATCCCTGTTGTAAATTGAGATAAGGGACCGTACTTAAATTACGTACTATCTCAAGGGGGGGGGGGGTCGCGATACATTACTTGGTTGAAAATTTAACAATTTTCTTAAAAAGACACTTTTTTTTCAAGTCCAACTGTTTTGTTAAAAATACGTCTTTTTGGGTTAAAAATTAATATCTCCTCGTAAAATAATAACCTTTTGTTTAAAATTTATACTTTGCTGCTGATAAGTCAACTGAAATATTTTTTGGATCAAAACTATTTTTTCTGAAAATTTGTATTTTTAATTTAAAATTTAATCTTTTTTTAGTATAAATATTGCATCTTCCTTGGAGAAAAATGAAACTGTTTTGTTGAAAATTTAACTATTTCCTTGGAAATTTACTTTTTGTTTAAAATTAGTATATTTCTGTAGAAAAGTCTATTGAAATCCTTTTTGATGAAAATTCAACTATTTTTTTGAAAATTTGTCTTTTCGATTTAAAAATTCAACTGTTTCATTAGAATGTTCATCTTTCTTATATAAAAATGCAACTGTTCGATTGAAAATTCAACTCTTTTTTGAAAATTAATTTTTCTGATTTCAAAATTCACTTGCTTTAGCAGAAATTACAACTTTCTTGGATAGAAATGCAACTGTTTGGTTTAAAATTCAACAATTTGGTTCAAAAGTCATACTTTTCGGTTGAAAATTCTGCTTTTTTGTTGAAAATTTCAACATTTTGTAGAAAATTAACTTTTTGGTTAAATGTAATATTTTGGTGTTGAAAAGAGAACTAAAATGTCTTCTGGATGAAAATTCAACTATTTTTTTTATTTTTTTTTTTATTAAAAATGTATCTGTTTTAAGAGACATTCCATCTTTCTGGATGAAAATGCAACTGTTTGGTTTAAAATTCAACAATTTTGTTGAAAAGTCATACTTTGATCTTGTAAAGTCAACTGGAATCTTTTCTCGATGAAAATTCAACTATTTTTAAAAAATCGTTTCCTTTTTAAATAAAAATTCATCTTTTTTAAGAGGAATTTATCTTTTCTGATAAAAATGCAACTACTGTGTAGAGAATTCAATAATTTTGTTAAAAAGGAATCCTTCTTGGGTAAAAATTCGTCTCTTTGGATTGAAAATTCGTTTTTTTTTCGTAGAAACTTATTTCTTGTTTAAAAATTCATATTTTGATCGTGAAAAGTCAACTAAAATGTTTTTCAACAGAAAATTCGACTATTTTTTTGGAATTTTTTTTCAAATTAAAAATTCATCTGCTTTGAGAGAAATTTTATCTTTCCTGGATACAAATGCAACTGTTTGGTTTGAAAATAAAACTATTTTATTAAAAATTCATACTTTTTGGTGGCAAATTCTGCTGTTTTGTTGAAAATTTAACTATTTTGTAGAAAATTTACTTTTTGGTTTAAAATTCATATTTTGGTATTAAAAACTGAACTGAAAGCTTTTCTGCGTGAAAGTTCAACTTGAAAAAAGTTGTCCTTTTTTATTAAAAATTCTTTTGTTTCAGTACAAATTTCATCTTTCTTGGATGAAAATTCAACTATTTGGTAGAAAATTCAACTATTTGGTTAAAAATTCATCCCTTTTCGTTGAAAACCTGTGTCTTTTCAGATGAAAAATT
Organism: Andricus quercusramuli; assembly: GCA_932178445.1. Classification (NCBI taxonomy): domain Eukaryota; kingdom Metazoa; phylum Arthropoda; class Insecta; order Hymenoptera; family Cynipidae; genus Andricus; species Andricus quercusramuli. The sequence goes on along the minus strand of CAKNXH010001538.1, from coordinate 62,442 downwards.
CAATTTTGTTCGTAGAAAATTATTTTTTGATACAAAATTCATATTTTTATCTTGAAAAGTCAACAGGAATCCCTTCTGGATGAAAATTTAACTATTTTTTTTCTATCTGTTTCCTTTTTAAATGAAAATTCATCTGTTTTAAGAGAAATTTCATATTTCTTGGATAAAAATGCAACTGTTGGGTAGAGAATTCAACGATTTTGTTTAAAAAAAACATCATTTTTGGGTGAAAATTCGTCTCTTCGGACTGAAAATTAAATTTTTTTCGCAGAAACTTATTTTTTGTTTAAAAATTCATATTGTGATCGTGAAAAGTCAACTTAAATTTTGTTTATCAAAAAATTCAACTATTTAAAAAAAAAATTTTTTTTAATCAAAAAGACATCTATCGTAAGAGAAATTTCACCTTTCTTGGATCAAAATGCAACTGTTTGGTTCACAATGAAACTATTTTATTGAAAAGTCATACTTTTCATTTGAAATTCTGCTGTTTTGTTGAAAATTTAACTATTTTGTAGAAAATTTACTTTTTGGTTTAAAATTCATATTTTGATGTTTAAAAATGAACTGAATGCTTTCCTGAATGAACGTTCAACTCTGAGAAAATAGTTGTCCTTTTTTATTAAAAATTCATCTGCTTTAGTACAAATTTAATTTTTCTTGAATAAAAATTCAACTATTTGGTGGAGAATTCAACTATTTGGTTAAAAATTCAGCCCTTTTGGTTGAAAAATTCGTCTTTTCGAATGAAAAATTCAACTTTGTTTGTAGAAATTTATTTCTCGATGAAAAATTCATAATTTTATCTTGAAAAGTCAACTGGAACCTTTTCTGGATGAAAATTCAACTTTTTTTTCTATCTGTTTTCTTTTTAAATAAAAATTCATATGTTTTAAGAGAAATTTCATCCTTTTTGGATAAAAATTCAACTATTGGGTAGAGAATTTAACAATTTTGTTATAAAGTCATCCTTTTTGGGTTAGAATGCTTCTCTTTGGATTGAAAATTAGGATTTTTCCGTAGAAACTTATTTCTGGTTTAAAATTCATATTTTTATCGTGAAAAGTCAACTAAAATATTTTTCAACAGAAAATTCAACTTTTTTTTTTAATTTGTCTTTTCGATTTATAAATTCATCCGCTTTGGTTGAAAATTATTCTTCTTTGCTTGAGTATTCAACTATTTTATTTGAAAGATTTGGTTGAATTACTTTCTTAAGAAATCATTTTTTTTTAAGAGTTATATTTTTAGTGGAAAATTTATCTCTTTGGTTGAAACTTCAACTATTTTGTTGAAAATTATTCTTTTTAAATTGAAGGTTCAACTAAGTCGGTAAAATTTAAACTAAATTGTTGAAAACTTGTTTTTCTGATCGAAGGCTTATGTTTTTGGTGAAAAATTTAACTGTTTAGTGGAAAAGTCTTTTTTGTGGTTTGAAATCAATTTTTTAACTGAAAATGTAACTTGACGTACGGTCTTAGAGATAAGGAATGGACGAGTGTTAGTTTTTAAGGGTTAGTTTCAAGAAAATTCTGTAAAAAAATGTAAGTGTAAGCAAGTCAATTTTTTAAGGCCAGCAGGCTGAAAAATAAACGTTTATCTATCTATTAATCTGGAAGTATGAGATCGTCTAATTTTTTTATTGTTCTTCATCCTAAATTTTGTCTCCCATTTTATAAGGTCTCGAATGGTACTTATCTGGACTTTTTACCTTATCTTTGAACATTAAGAAATTAACTCTAGTGGATTCATCACGTTTTTTGTGCTTACTTTTGAATTACTTAAGCCAGTGCTTTCTAAACCAAGCAACAACAACTTAATTACAAATTTCTAAAAATCGATCCTAATTAAACTTAAAAGCTTGCTTTTTGAAAGGAAAGGTTTCCAATTAGAGTTGTTATCGAGTGACAACCCTTTGCAGAAGAAAATAGCAAGAAAGTTTTCTAAGTAGCGCAAATCACGTTTCCAGCAAGGAACGAGACGTCGATTAAAAAGTTCAGTGTCGTCCAACTCTGCTCAGAAACACCTTGAACGGCACATCTCTGATGACATTTCACGTTTCCTTCCGATTTCGACGAGTTAGCGATGTTCACTCATAGATTTTCAGACATGTGAGTGCGATAGCGGGACCGAAACTTTGGAAAACAACAGTATACCGAAAATTTGTTGGTAGGTTACATGAGCGAGTGTATGTGCAATGTGCATTCATATCAGCATTACGGAAGTCGAAACTTCCTGCGCTTTAACGTAACCTAACGTTTCCGTTCTCGAAGTTTAGCAAGTTTCAAAGTGATATGTATTTCTGACAATTCAGAAAGGGCTCCCGCGACAACAAATTCGCGAATTGCGAATCTTATGACATCAGATTATTACTTATTATTCTATTGTGGAGTTATAGTTTCTGATTGATGGTTGTAGGAAAAATAAGTTTGATCAGATTGATCGGACTAATCCCAGGCCAGACCGTCTGGTCAGCCACTGGTATGAGACTTGTCAGCTGCTGGCTGGACTCCCTCTATTTTTTTAATGACCGGGAAAAATGTAACTTTAACCATAAGTGTATTTGGCTGAGCAGTGCCAAACCTAAACCAGATCAGGCTGTCAAGATGATCAGAAAAAAGTCTTGTTTGGATAGTGTGAATGACTCATTTTCCATTATTTCAGACAACCTGTAAAGTCTTCAAAATATGTTTTTAACCAATTTTCTGGTCGAACTTAGAACTTTTTGATGTGTAAACATCTTAGACCTCAATATGGGGAGTCGCGCCTGCTTCGAATGAAACCACGACTGCATAGTGTAACGCAGGCCTGTGACACACACGTGTCTTAGGGCACAGACCGGAGGCTCGCTTTTCTTCACCCACCGAAAGGAGCCTTTCGGTCTCTCTCTTTGCCCATCTCTCTCTCCTTCTCTATCTCTCTCTCTTTTGTTGTTGTTTTCTGGATATAAGTGATAGAATTTATTAATCTTCTTCAGGAAATATAATTAGCCTAATTCTAAATGTAGATGCGTAATATAAATTCCACACAATGTGTTCTTTCAGAGAACTCATATCGGTCCGCACCGGTATTTTATAAACAAAGCTTGACTAAGCAGGCAAAGGAGAAAATGCGTTTAAGAAAAGGGGCCGTACGTAAATTACGTAACGGATAATCGACCCTCTCCACCCCCCATGTAACAAACCGTAACAAAATGTTTCTACCCCCTATTGCTGTACGTAATTTATGCTTTCCAGAAATAATAAGATATGGGAATTGAAACTAGTGGAAATTAGTTGCATTTAAGATAATGCGTACTGTGCAGGGAGAAAACTTCATTTTCAAAATTCTATGATTTTTCTTCGACCAATTTTTTTTCTTTAACCATTAACATTCAAATCCCATTAACATACATATACAAATCAAAAATTTTAAAATTTATTCCTTTTAAACAAAAAAAGTGACTTTTCTACGATAAGAGATGACTTCTTAAGAAAATACTTAAATTTTCTAAAAAATAATTAAATTCTCTACAAAACAATTGAATTTTCAAAGAAATAGTTCAATTTTCAACCTTAAAAGAAAATTCGTAACAAATTCGCACATAATGGTGAAATAAATCATTAAAATCCAACAGGAAACATCAACTGCTTTTGACTGGAAAGTTTACTATTATATTTTTAGTTCGTAATTCATCACATTGATTAATCATTTGATCAATTCATCGAATTTGATTAAAAATTTTAGATTTGATTAAAAATTGTAATATTTTGTTGAAAATAAAACTCTTCTGTGAAAAGTCTTTTTCTCTGTCAAAAATTCAGCTACTTGGTGGAAAATTGAACTACTTTGTTGGAAATTCATTGTTTTGTTGTTGAAAATTCATGCATATATTGTTAAAAATTCATCTTTTTGGTCGAAAATTAATCTTCTGGGTTGAAAATTCATCTCTTTTGGTTGACAGCTTACTTTTTGGATTTAAATTTATCTGATTTGGTTGAGATCCCCACAATTTGGTAGAAAATTAAATTATTTGGTCGAAAATGAATAATTTCTTGAAAATTCATATTTTTGGTTTGAATTCAGCTATGTGGTTAATAGTTAAACGATTTCTATAACAATTAACCTTCTTTATAGAAAATGAACTTTTTCTAAACCAATTTGTTAAGAATTCATATTTTTTAAGATTCACCTCCTTGATAGAAAATTTAACAATTCCATTTTGAAAAAATGAATCTACCGGTCTGAAAATCATCTTTTTGGTTGAATTCTATTGTTGAAAATTTTTTTTAAAATCATTTCAGTTAAAAATTCACCTCTTTTAATGAATATTCGTGTTTTCTTTTGATTGACAAAATAATTTTGTTAACTAGCAATGTTACTTTTCTCCGTTGAAAATTAATCCTTTTTGGTCAAAGATGCAACTGTTTGATTCTAAATTAATGTAGTTTTATTAAGGATTAAAAAATTTGGTAGAAAGTGACGCTATTCGGTTGAAAATTAAATTTTTTTCTGAATATTAAACTATTTTTATGAAAATTTACCCATTCGATACAAAATTAACTCCTGTGTTCAAAAATCATATTTTTAAATTGAAACATCAACCGCTTTGTAGATAATTCATCCTTTTGGCTTTGAAATTTAACAATTTCTTTAAAACTTGATGTATTTTGTTGAAAATTCTTGCTTTCCGTTAAAACATTATTAATCTTCTTGCTGGAAAATTATTCTTTTTTCAATTAAAAATGCAAGTGCTCAATTGACAGTTAATCTAGTTTGTTAAAAATTAATAATATTCTTTCAGATTCACCTCTTTGGTTTAAATGAGCCTTTTTTATTGAAAATTCGTTTTTTCAATTAATTAAAAAAAAAGGACTTTCTCTGTGAAATGGTGCAATTAAATAATTAATAATTGTTTAAATAATTGCTAAATTTCTTAAACGAAGAAATAGTACTCTTAAAATTCAAAAATTTTATTATTAATTGCAGAAAAAAATAACTTTTTACGACTAATGTTGGGAAAAATTATTTGCTTAAACAACTGAAAATCGTTTTAAAAATGGCTAAACATCCTTAAAAAAAATATACTCTGAACATCAGTTAACTGTGTCATCAATTGCAGAAAATAATAACTTTTCAGCACGCTTCACCGGGGAAAAAGTTGCTTAAAAATTTAAAATTGTTTAAATAATTTCAAAATATTCTTAAAAAATGATTATTCTTGAAATTCGTTGATTCTGTCATCAATTCCAGAAATAAGTAACTTTTCACAGCTTTAAGGAAAAGAAATTGTTTAAACAAATAAATACTGTTTAAATAATTACCAAATATGATAAACAAATTGTTCAAATATGTTTAAACAAATAATGATTGTTCTTAGGTGGAAATTATTCCTTGAAAATTTCTTAAGACATGACTATACTTTAATTCACAAAAAGTTTATAACAAGGAATAATAAAAAATAATGATAATCGAAAATTCCGATTTTATTTATTTATTTGAAACTCACTTCATGTAAGACTTTACGGAAGACTCCCTCCAAACAATAATCCGCGAGGTAATTTACGGTAATTTGATCAGTTATATATGGTAACTTTCCATAAATAACCGCAAAATTCTATTATCTGTAACCAGCATTTAATCACAGTTTTTACGGTGAGTGAGCTGATAATCGTAAAATGTGAGCTCATAGATGTATAATTTTCATTATTCACCTCTGACGTCAGTTTTCAGTCCCTAGGGAGTAAAAAGTACTTTCTACTCCCTAGGGGTAAAAAGAATAGCTTTTGCTCCACATCATATTCATCAAGAAGGACTGAAATCATTCATGTGCCATAAAAAATTACTTTTTAGTGTCTTAAGGGGTGAGTTTTGAAAAATTTGGGGGTAAATTTAGTTTGAACAAAAAATGTCAGACTTCGTACTGCTCACATGGTAGTTTTACATCATCGCTGTAAAGTTTTTACGATTCTTTTTAAACTTGAAGGGCCTAATGAATTTTTAATACATCGGAGTACTTTGAAGGTCGTTTCCTACCTTTAAACATTTTTTTTTTAATCTCAATAAATTAAGAAAAATTTTTCCACCAGAAGACACAAAATTCAAAATTCAAAATTCACTTTCAAAAATCAGAAAAATATTTTTTTTCATCACCCTAGTTTGCACGTGTATGGAGTAACTCATATATAAACGGTCTTTGTCTGGCGATGAGAATTATTGAAGGCGCGCTGCTGTGTGGAACATAAATTGCCAGGTCATATATACTTGAACATTCTTCAACAGCAAGGTATTATAAAAGTTCTTCCGAAACTTTATCAATTTTACGGATTCGCCACGTGTACACACATCAAGAGAGTGCGCTCGTTGACTTCTGGCTTCAATTACTTGCTCCTTATGGAAGACTTTTCAAGAAGATATGAGAAACCCACAAGTTACGGACTTTATCAACGCACATTGCATCAACATTTTATTTACGCAATTGTCAAATTGAAGGCAAACTTGAAGTCCCAGTTATATAATATTAACTCAGAAACAAGTACTGATTTTTTAAAATTAAATGAATACTTATTATCGTCCTCTACAAAATGGTCACTTTTATAATTTCTGTTCCTATTTACTTTAATTTAATATAAGAAAAATTCAAACGTCATTACCGTACGGTGTCCCAACCTCACTTTACACAAGGATAAACTGATTTTCTCCTTTTTTTTTATACAGTAACCTGAAAAACGCTATTTCACGTTATTTCAGACGTCATCAACGTACGTCTTTTTTTCTTGTAAAATATTGTAGTCACAGTAGAGTGATAAATAAAGAAATATTGAGCGTATTCCTTAATACAAGATTCTATAATATTGAGCTTGAACTATTAACTCTTTTTTTCGTGAACTCGATATTAAAACTGAAAAGTGCATTTTGTCAACAAAAACGTCATTCCCGTACGTACGTTAAAAACCAGTTTTTAAGTGAAAAAAATAAAATAAAACCATTCCGTTGCTTGCTCACCGATTTTTTCTTTCATGAGTAGGTGACTTTTCATAATCAAAATCTGTTATTTTTTTATGAATATTAAAAAAGATAATCTTTATCATTTTTCTCGCATCATTCCCGTACGGTACACTAGAAGAGCGTACGAATGCTCATATGCGCGTGCGCGTGGATCGGGTGGGCCCGTTCGTTTACTGTTTCCTAACCTCTATTTATAAATATACGGATCTCAAGAATTGGAGCTATAAATTAAAAATGATTTTAATTAATTTTTTCTAAAAAAAGATCTTCTCCTTTTACTCCATCTAGTCTGGAAAAGACGTTACAAATTTCTGTCATTCTCTAATGATAATACAGATTCATTAAAGAATTTGATTTGTATCATCCAGCATAATAATGCGTGTATTTCTGAAAAAGGTTTCTTCTCTCGATCTCCCTAGTAGCTTAATGGGAAAGCACCTGATTGGAAATCAAAAGTTTTGTGGTTCGACTCCCAGCGGAAAAGACGGAGAAAATCATTTTTCAGAAAAAAATTAATTAAAATAATTTTTCATTTATAGCTCCATCTGGTCTGAAAAATCAGTCATTTATGTTATTCTCTGATGATAATACAGATAACTCGAATGGTCATGGAAAATTAAAAAAGCGACCGAAAAAAATATTCAGTTTTTTATGATTTTTCTTTTTTCTTTAATTTTTTTTAATACTTTTGAAGTCTCTCAAATCCTTTTAAATCCTTTGAAATTAAAATCAACTGAATTCCTTCAAATTTCCAAATATATTTCTGAAATAATCCAAATGGGCTGTATTATCTGAATTCCTTAAATTCAAAGAATTTCCAAAATTCGTATTTCTCCCTGAATAGAATATTCAAGGAATTCAGAAAATTCAGAATATTACAGGATTTCAGGGAATTCGGAAAATTTCGAATATTCAAGGAATTAAAGATTATCAAGGATTAAAAGGAATTTAGAGAATCTGAGAGCATTTATGACACTTCAGAAATTTAGAGAATTTAGAATATTTGAGGAATTCAGGGAATTTTGAGAATTCAAGGAATTTCAGGAATTCATAATATTTAAGGCATGCTGGAAATTCAGAGATGTTCGCGAATTCAGAGAATACAAGGAATTCAGAATATGCAACAAATTCGGAATATTCAAAGAATTCAGGGAATTCAGAGAATTCAGGCAATTCTAAATATTTATGGATTTCAGAGAATGTAGAGAATTTAAAGACTCCAGCAAATTCAAAGATTTCAGTAAATTTAAGGAATTCACCGAATTTAAGGAATTCGCCGAATTTAAGGAATTCAGCAGGATTTGAGGAATTCAGAGAATTGAAGGAATTCTGACAATTAAAGCAATTCTGAGAATTGAAGGAATTCAAAGAATTTGAAGAACCCTGAGAATTTAAGAAATTCAAAATATTCAAGGAGTTCTGAGAATTTCGAGTTAAAGGAATTCAGAGATTTTCAGTAATTTCGAAAATTCAAGGTTTTCTATGAATTTACAGAATTTCAGGGATTGAGAGCTTTTGACGAATTCAAGGAACTTCAGGAATTCAGGAAATTCAGAAAAATCAAGGATTCCTGAGAATTTAAGAAATCCAAAATATTCAAGGAGTTCTGAGAATTTCGAGTTGAAGGAATTCAGAGATTTTCAGTAATTCCGAAGATTGAAGGATTTCTATGAATTTACAGAATTTGAGGCATTTGAGAGCTTTTGACGAATTCAAGGAACTTCAAGAATCCAGGAAATTCAGAAAAATCAAGGATTTTTAGAATTTAAGGAATTCAGCAATTTTCAGGAAATGAGAGAATCTGCCAAATTTGCATTGCTCTAAATATAAAACACTGAATTAAAAAAAAAGAAATAAAAATTTTTTTATTTTAAGTTTTGAAAGCTGTACATTCTTAGTTTCAAAGGCTGTAAATTTAATATTGTACTATTTCCAGTAATTCAAGAATTTTTAATTTGAAACGTTCCAATTTTGAAAATTGTCCATTTTGGAATTGTAAAATTGATTTTTTTAGTCTCCAAGAGTTAGAAAGTATACAATTTTAAGTATTTCTCATTTACAGATTTTTTAATATCAAAGACTTTAAGTTGGAATTTATTCAATTATTTAAAGTTTTTTATTTGAAATTCAAATTTTTGGAACAACTAGACAAAGCCTTCGAAATTATTATTCAATTTTAAACGTTTATTCAAGTACATTCTTCTATTTTCCCCTTTTTTCAATTCCCTTTTTCCCCTTTTTTAAGAAACTTTCCTCTTTTATAATTTTTTCGGTTGAAAATTCTACTATTTCGTTGAAAGTTTAACTATTCTGTTAAAAAATTATTTTTTGAAAATTAAGTTTCTTAACTGAAGATTCAACAAGTCCATTTTTGCCTAAAAATTAATCGTTTTCAGTTAAAATTCAATTATCAACTTTTTTTTATTTAAGAGTAATCTTTTTGGTTGGAGAGTAAAATAATTGGTTAAAAATTGAACTACTTTCTTGAAGATTCCTTTTTTTGGTTGAAGATCAAAAAATTTGGTTGAAAATTTATGCATTTTTTTGTAAATTCGTCTTTGTTCGTAGAAAATTAATCCGGTTGATTAAAATTTAACTTCTTGGTATAACGCTGAGCTACTTTATTAAACATTCATTTTATTAGTTGATGATCCATCTCTTTGGTTGAAAATTTAACTGTTTGGTTAAAAATGATTTTTTTTCTTGGTTAAGAATAATTTTTCAACTAAATATATAAACAAGAATTGATATTTTTATTGGAAATTAATATTTTTGAAAAAAAAATCAATTTTTAATTGAAAATTGATATTTTTAATTGAAACTAGATATTTTTATTAGAAAATTGAAATTTTTGTCTATTTTGGGTAGAAAACTTATCGGTTGAATAGTAATTTATTTTTGTAAAAAATGCTACTGTTTAGATAACAATTAGACTGTTTTGGTTGAGGATTTAATAATTTTGTTAAAAATTCGTCTTTTCAAATTGAATTGAACTGTTTTCAAGTTAAAATTTAAAAACTCTTCATTTAGGTTCATCCTTTTTGGTTATAAGATCAACTGTTTTATTAAAAATCGTCCTTTTGGATTAAAAGATCATCTTTTATGGTAGAAAAGTTATTTTTCTTAGTTAAAAATGTACTTTTTTGCTGAAAATCCAACTATTTTGTATACATTTTTTATGGTCAAAAATCCAACTATTTGACTGAATTAAACTGGTTGGAAATTCGTTCCGTACTTTGGTTAAAATTTGGTTGAAAATTTATTGTTTGATTCCAAAAATTATCTTTCTTAGTTGAAAATGCAATATATTTCAGCCTGAAACCTCTAGCGTTTCATATTAAATTCTACATGTTATCTATTCACCAATTTCATTTAAAATAATTTTTTCTCTTATTCAGATCTAATTGTAGATATCCAAATGTAGAAACCAATTTAAAATCCGACGTCTGGCATTAACCTGACCCAGTTTTCCCATTGCATAAAAATGTAAAAAGACTTTTGCCTTTAAATTAATCTACCATTTGATCACGGAAATTGAATCACGAGTCCATGTTTTAAAAAGCGGTGTGCTACCACGAAATTTAATTTTTTTTCCCATAAAACCAGAGTCAAGTCTACTCGATGCAAAAAGGTGAATTGGTTTTACAATCAGCGATTTGATATCAATCAATCATTTCGAGCAAAGCGGTGTTCTGTTTTGCACTCCTCTGACCACTTCAGTGGAAAAAAAATGTACCACAATTTCCGCCAGAGGGCGACTATTTATTTTATAAAGCGGGGTGCATGTATTGGTGTTATTCTATTCCGGTTTTCCCAAATCCTAATTGAGAACACTTCAAAGACGAGGATATCCGTCACAAAGCGGGAAAAGTCAACATGTCTGCGCAAACATTGTCACTGGTCAAATTAAAACGAGGTCAAAACACCAATTGAATCCATGAACGACGAGAGACAACGAAACCAGCAATATCAAGTTTTTAATCGAGACACACATGTCTTTTTCGCGATAGAATCGAAATGCAAATGAAACATGTGGAAACCCAGAGCAGAGAAAATGATTTGTGTTAAATTTATTTCAGGTAGCGGCAGTTAATTAGTTCTCAACGCCACCGCACAGTCAGTTAATTAGTTCCAAAAATGGCCACTGAACAGTAAAATTAATTTCATTCATTTCATTAATTTAAATTAATTTCATTGATTACCTGTAGACATGCATTTATCAAAGTTTACTTTGAAACGAACTACTTTCAAATCTCGCGCCATATGAAATTACCAATCACTTCTTGAGATATGTATCCTTCATATAAAAACAGGTAACCTCCATTGGTCCAGATCATGATAGTCGCCATTTTGTAATAAATGATACGCTAACGAACGTCGAATAGCGAAAAATAGTAATGCTAAACTCGCAGAGCATGCGCAGTAAAGTCAGCACGTGACTTTAGTATTTGCAACAAGCTACGGAGCGCTATGCAAAATCTCCCTGTTATCGGTGATCGATAAAATAAAAAATGTACTTTTATGCTTCTGTGGATTTTAATTTTAATGAAATACTCGCATTCCAGTTACATAATTATTCAAATGTTGTTGAGCTTGTGAAATGAGTATCTGAATTAAATTTTCAAAGTTGTACATACGTGCATACGTATGTACAATGCGTACATACCTTACATATGTACATACGTTTCAATAATAATAAATCACATGAAGATTGCATTTTAATTTGTTTCAATTGAGTACATAAATTGATTATTTGCTTCAAGGTTATCTAATTGCGTATTGGCTATAATTTGTATAATAAAAGTTTATTTACATTTAAAATTCCTCCATTCCAATTACGTAATTTCTTTCAATGTTTGTGATGTTGTGTAATGATTATACGAATTCTATTTTCAAAATTATATAGACATACTTTTTAATTCTTTCTGGAATTAGTATAAAAGGTTATTATGAATTCAAATTTTCAGATATACAATTTTAAATTAAAAAAATTGAAAAATTGAAAAATATTTGAACATTTCAATTAAAAGAATGTTGAACATTATTTTATTATCAATTTTCTAAATTATCTTTATACATATTATTCTGAATTGATTATATTAGAACTTAAATTTTTTGGAATCATTCAAAAAGCTTATTAATAAATAAAATATTTATGAATGAATGTTAAAACTTAAAAAATATATATAAAGCGCAAATTATTTCAATCTTTCCATGGCAGTAATAGTTTGATATTTGTATGTTGTAAACAGTTTAATTAATTATTATTCGATTCATTTTGTTCAACATTTTAAATGAAATAAAAATGGAATTAAATTTGGTTCTCAATTCCTCAATTCCTCTATTCCTCTATTACAATTATATATATTATATTTTGTTTGAATTTTTTTGAAAGGTTATTTCAAGGAATTAAATGTATGAAAATGCAATTTCAAATTTAAAGAAAAATTATATGTATAATTGAAAATAATTGTTTGATGCTTGTTATGTTACAAACTGATTATTTAGTTATTAACTTATCCCATTCAAACTTACATTTTCTGGAATTAGTTTTAAAGGTTATATTAATAATTCAAAATTTCATAAATGAAATTTCAAATCGGAAAAAAAAACCATTAGGTAAAAATTATTTGAATGTTTTAATAAAAATTGGATATTAATTTTTTCACGATAATAAATTAAATAAAGATTGAAATTTAGTTTTTTTTTCTCAATTGAGTAACATAAATTGATAATTTACTTGATGTTTATATAATTGAATATTGGATACAATTTGTATAATAAAAGTTTAGTTATATTTAAAATACCCTTATTACAATTAAGTAATTTTTCAAATGTGCCTGATTTTGTAAAATGAGTATCTGAATTTAGTCTTCAAAAATATATGTAAATATTTTTCATTTTTTCTGAAATTAGTATAAAAGTTTACCAATAAATTAAATTTTTAGAAATGGTAGTAAAAATTAAAAAAAATGTGAAGTAATCATTAATTAAATTTTTCAAAGAAAGTCATAGTGTAATGATTTTTATTGTTTGAACTAATCAATTAATTATTACCTGCTTGATTTTTTTCACGATATTAAGTTACACAAAGATTGAATTTTAATTTGTTCCAATTAAGAACATAAAATGATTATTTATTGTAAGTTTATGTAATTGATTATTGGCTATAATTTGTAGAATAAGAGTTTATTCACATTCAAGATACCTCTATTCCATTTATGTAATTTCTATCAATGTTTATGATATTGTGAAATGATTATCTGAATTTAATTTTTAAAATTATATGTACATTTTAATTCTAATTCTAATTTTAAATTTATCAATTTTTTAATAAATTTCTATGAAAGGTTACTAATAAATAAAATTTTCAGAAATGAAAGTGAAAATTTAAAAGAAATGTAAAGTAAAAATAACTTGAATGCATGGATGAAAATGATAGTTTAATTCTGTTTATATCGTGTACAGCTTAACTAATTATGAGCTGACTAATTTCTTTAACAATATTAACTTACATCAAGATTAAATTTTGATTTTCCTGAATTAAGAATGTACATAAATTGATTATTTACTTGAAGGCTATGCAATTGAATATTAGCTATAATTTTGATAATGAAAACTTATTCACGTTTAAAATACCTTTATTTTCCAATTGTATAATTTTTGTAAATTTTTGTGATGCTGTGAAATAAGTATCTAAAGTCTGCTTTCAATATTATATGTACATATATTTTACTTTTCTATGAAATTAGTTTAAAAGGTTATTATTAATTCAAATTTTCAGAAAAATATGAAGTAAAAATTATTCGAAGGTTTCACTGAAAATAACTGTTTATTACTTTTCATGTTGTGATATGATTAATTCATATGTACATACATTAACATTTTTTCTGGAATCAGTTTTAAAGGTCATTACTAAAACTAAATGTATTGAAATACAATTTCAAATGAAAAAATATATTTTGAATTCATATGAAAAAAGATAACCTACATCTTGTGTAAGATTATTCCAATTTCATAATTTTCAAAATGTTTACGATGTTGTGAGATAGTTATCTAAATTCAATCTTCAACATTATATTTGAATATGTTTTAAGTTTTCATGGAATCAGTTCAAAAGATTATGAATAATTCAATTTTTCAGAATAATGTAAGATACAAATTATTTTGATGTTTCAATGCAAATAATATTGGTGATTAATTTTTATGCTAAGAACTGATAAATTAACTATTATTAACTATAGACTGATTAATTTCTTTCCAAACATTGAATTACATAAAGATTGAATTTGAATTGTATTCAAATAAGTCACATCAATTGATTATTTACATTAAGGTTATGTGATTTAATATTGGTTGCTATTTTTATGATAAAAATTTATTTTTGCTTTAAAATATCTCCATTACAATTAGATAATTTCGTCAAATGTTTGTGATGTTGTGAAGTGATTTTTCGAATTCAATTTTCAAAATTATATGTGCATATATTTCAGTTTTTACTGGTTGAAAGGTTATCAATGATAGAAATTTTCAGATAAATATTAAATAAAAGTTATTCTAATATTTCAATGAAAATAATTATTAAATGCTTTCTATGTTCTGAACTCATTAATTAAATATTAACTGATTCTGTTAAAAATTACATTTTTTGGTATTATTTAAAAGATTATTAATAAATTAAATTTAATAAAAGAAAAGTGCAAATTCAAAGAAAAATAAATTTGTTCAAAATAAACTTATTTGAAACTTTCAATGAAAATAATTTTTTCATAATTTTTATGTTGTCAACTGCTTAATTAAGAATTAGCTGATTAATCATGTTTACAATGCTTACATTTGAAAAATGGCCGTTAAATGTTAACAAATAAATAGTTATTCGAAAATTGAGTAAAAATTAGAAAAATTAACGCAGAAGTTAGCGCGCGCTTTCGCGCGCACACAATAATCTAGTATTTATAAATAGTGGTTAGGAAACAGTAAACAAACCGGCCCACCTGATCCACGCGCACGCGCATAAAAGCAGCCGTACACTCTTCTGTTTCACCGTACGGGAATGATGCGAGAAAAATGATGAACTCCAGACTTTTTTGATATTTATAAAAAAATAACAGATTTTATTCACAAGAACTCACCTACTCATGAATGAAGACACAGATGAGCAAGTAACGGAATGTTTTTCTTTTTTTTTTTCAATCGAAAACTGGTTTTTAACGCAGGTACGGGAATGACGTTTTTGTTCTCAAAATGCACTTTTCAGTTTTGATATTGGATTCACAAAAAAAGAATAAATATTTTTAGCTCAATTTTGAAGAATCTTCTATTAAACGACACGCTTAATATTTCTGTATTTACTACTCAACTACAATATTTTACTAGAAAAAAATACGTACGGAAATGACGAGTGAAATTACAAAAATCGAGGGACAGACTTTGAGGTTTTCACAATATTATTTATTTGGCTTGGAGAATTTGCATAAATTAAACTTATGTTCATCTGAAGTTTAAAAACTTGATACGTTAAGCGTTTTTCAGGTTACTGTTAAAAAAAGGAGGTAAAATCAGTTTATCTTTGTACAAAGTGAGGTTGGGACGCCGTACGGTAATGACGTTCGGGGTTTTCTCATATTATATTCAAGTTAATATGAACAGAAATGAAAGAATGAACTTACCATTTTGTGGAGGATGATAATAAGTATTTATTATATTAAAGAAAAATCAGTACGAATTTCTAAGACAATGTTATATAACTCGGTAAATAATAAATACTAAGTTTAAGATTCCTGTATTTTATTGAAAATTCGAATTTGTTAGTAGAACATTTAATCTTCTTGGTGACTAATTAATCTTTTTGGCTCGAAATTCTTTTAAAAATTCAAATATTCAGTTAAAAATTCAGCAAAAAATTAATTCTCAACGAAACTGCTACATTTTTACTAAAATGTATTTACCAAAATTACTAAAAAAATGTGTTTTAAAAAACCAAACAAATTTACAAAGAATTATGAAATTTCCGACATAATAGTTCATTTTGAACCTAATTGTTGAGAATTCTACCAAGCTGTTAAAATTTCAAGCCAAACGATGTTTTTAATATGAACTTTGAGCCAAACTTTAACAAAAATAAAAAACACAATTACGAATTTCATATAATTGTAATATAATTTCTAAATATTAATTTCTTACAAAATAGTTGAATCCTCAACCAAGAAAAATTAATTTTCAACCAAAAAGTTGCATCTCATCCAAAAAAGATTTAATTTCCACCAAAAAAGATGAATCTTAACCCAAAAAGATAAATTTCTACAAAACAGTTGAACCTTCGACCCGAAAATGTGAATATTCAACAATAAAGTTGATTTGCAACACAATATTGAAATTTTCTACCGAAAAAGTTGAATCTTCAACAAAATACGTGAATTTCCAACAAAACACATGAAATTTCAATTGAAACAGATTAATTTCCAACAATAAATAAAAAAGGTTAAATTTTCAGTTTCAAAAAATTTTGAACCAAAAATGACCAAATTAAATTTTCTCATAAAACATGTACTTTTAACAAAAGAGAACGACTTTAAGCAGATGAATTTTTAGGAAAGTAGTTTATTTCTCAACAAAGTAGTTGAATTTTCAGCAAATAAAAATTAATTCTCAACAAGAAATGTAATAGTTTATACTTCACCAAAAAAGATTTTAATTTTTAATCATTTCTTTGTTATTAAAAATATGTTCTCAAAATCGAAATTTACCAATTCAATTTTTGATCAGAAATTTATCATTTTCAGTTGAAAATCCAACTATTTCTTTGAAAATTCATTTTACTCAATTGAAAGTTAATTTTTTTGATTAAAATTCTTTTTCTCCTGTTTAAAAATCAACTGTATCAGTCATTTTTATTGGTCTAAACTTCATCTACTCAGATGAAAATTGAACTACTTTTTACAAAATTCATTTTTTTGTTGAAGATTCATCTTTTTGTTCGCAGATTTGACTATTTGTTTGAAAATTTATTTCATTTTTGGTAGAAAAATAATTTTCTTGACTGCAAATTCAATTATTTTTTTTTAAATATGTTTTATTTTTAGTTTAAAATTAATTTGTTTAAATGAAAATTTAACTATTCCATTTTTTGTTTGACCAGTATCTTTTTTAGTATCATATTCAACTTTTTTTTCTTCACTCAAAAATTCATCTTTTTAGTTTGAAATCGATGTATTTTGTTGATAATTTATTTTTTTTATGTAAAAAATTAATCTTCTTCGCTAAGAAGTAAACTTTCTGAATTTAAATTCAACTCTTTGATTAAATATTGATCTCTTTTCTTAAAGATCCCGTTTTTCTAATTTTATCATTTTAGGTTAAAATTTATCTCTTTGGTTGCAAATTTAATTATTTTACTAAAAATTAGTTGTTTTTTTTCGTTATAATTTATTTTCTTCGCTGGAAATGTAAATATTCCATTATTGGTAGAATCTTTATTTTTTCTGGTCGAGGATTCAACTATTTTATTGGAAATTCATCTTTTGGGCGAATTCAACTATTTTTTATTTAAAATCAGAATATTTGTTGCTGAAATATTAACTGTAAAATTTTTCGTCGAGATTTATTTTTTTTTGTTCCAAAAATCAAACACTTATTTTAAAGTAGAACTACTATGTAAAAAAATTTTGTTTGGGGTAATAATTTATAACTTTAGTTGAAAATTCAACTATTCATGTTAGTTTGTGAAAATTCATTTTTTCACGTTGAATACAACTGGTTGATGATTCGTTTTCTTTCTAATGAGATTTTTGAAAATATTCCTTCTTCGGTTAAAAATGTATATTTTTCAGTTCAAAATTGCAACAGTTTGGTAGAAAATTAATTTATTCTGTTAAAAATTCATTTTTTGTGAAAAATGAACCTTCTTGGTTAAAAATAAATTCATTTGTAGGTTTGAAAATTCAAGTAATTGGTAAAAAATGCACCTACTTTGTTGGAATAATAATCATTTTATTGAAATTTTACATATTTTCATAAAGTCATATTTTTTGGTCGTAGCCGTTTTGTTGAACATTTGTTATTTTAGATTGATATAATTTATCGGTTATGATAGAAAAGTCATATTTCTTGGTTAAAAATTCATCTGTCTTTTCTGAAAATTGATTTTTTTGTCGAAAATTCAGATTTTCCGGTTGAAAATTCAACTGTCTTCTGAAAAAATTGTCTTTTGCTTCAAAAAGTCAACTATTTGGTTGAAGATGCAAATTCTGAATATTTTGTACCGATAATATCGATTTTTAATATTTCAATGAATCTTTTAGAGAATAACAGAAAATATTCAACGTCTTTTCAGACTAGATGGATCTATCAAAGAAAAATCGTTATTATTATTATTAAATAATGCGTGTATTTCTAAAAAAAGTTTCTGCTCTCGATCTTTTTAGTAGCTTAATGGGAAAGCACCTGAACGGAAATCAGTAGTTCTGTGGTTCGTTTCCCAGTGGAGCGAAAAGATAAGATCTTTTTTTTAGAAAAAAAAATTATTCAAAAACATTTTTAATATAATGTAAAAATAATATGATTTTTAGATGCACTCGAGGCTAGGTTTCTCCTTACATGTAGTGTATTAGGGAAATTTCATAGTAAATTTGATCATTATTGGATGCATCCAAAGCGAAGAACTTGGTCTGAAACTAAGAACTAAGTACGTCGACAAGTACAATCCCGAATGCTGTCAGCGTTTTCCCTGTCTGTTCCGAGGAGGATCTGATTAATCCCACGTTCTTGTGTTGGAAGCCGAAACTGAAATCAGCAGAAGTGCATTAGCGTGATTTGCTACACCATTAAAGCATTCGAAAGATTATTACTTGTTGAGTTCAGAGCGAAATGAACTCTACTTGCTGATTATTAATTTTATGCACCAAAATCAGAACACAAAAAAGTTCACAAATAATAATTAAAATATCGAACTACCTCCCTTCCGGCTGATTAAAGGATAATATGTAACATTTTGAAAATTAAATTCATTCAGAAAAAAGATCTTCTCCTTTCGCTCCGCTGGGATTCGAACTCCAGGTCAACTGATTGCCGGTCAGGTGTTCTACCACTCACACTCACACTTTATGTCCCTACCCCCCATATGCTCCTACTTCCTCCCACACACTTCAACCTTCACTTCTACAACGTCTTTCTTATCTACTTCTCCCTGTCCTCGCTTTCCCAGCCAACACTCCCCTTCACCTACTTCACCACCCGACATTTCCCCTCACTTTGTAACCCCTCCTTTCCTGTTTCATCAATACCAATATTTCCTATCTCCTTATTTCTCACTCCTCGCCCACCATTCACTTCCACACCCCTTATTCCCTTCACTTCATCAACTCTCACTTTCCTCACTCTTTCTTTATTATCCTCGTTCCTCCTACTTCCCCAGCCATCATTTTCCCTCACTCCCCCTACTTCCCCTCACTCATTTTCTCACTTCACCTCATTCTTCGCACATCACCTTTCCTCACTTTCCATACTTCCCCTCCCGTAATTTCCCCTTACTTTCCATCAATTCCTCTCCTATAATTTTCCTATCACTTCGCCTACAACCTCACCCCTCTCTTTCTCTCCTTTCCCCTCATTCACCGTACATGCCTTCTCATAATTTCCCCTACTTCCCCTTCCATCATTTTCCTTCACTTGCCCTACTTCCGCTTCCATTGTTTCTCCTTCTTGGAAAAAAGTAGGTCGGGCGGACGGACAGACACCTGACAAAAACTATAACGATTCCTGACTCTAAAAATAGGGATGAAAAGGAAACTAGCTGTGAATTCGAATACAAAATTACAAAATAACATGAATAATTTTTTAAATGCAAAGACAAATCAGACAAATCAAATTTCGTTTTCGAAATTAGAATTTTTTGAGCTGGAAAACCGAAGTGAAAAGTTCTGTCGCACCCTGTCCCTTTTCCAGCTTTATGATTCCTTCACAAAAATTGTCAGAATAATTATATTTGAAAATTTATGATCAAAAAGTCTTTCCTGTTCATGCGTCAACTTTGAATTATGTCGACGAAAAAAGTTTTTCTGTTTGAAATTAATAATTTGAATATTATAAATGAGCATAACTTCCTTAATCAAAGCGAAAAGTATTTTTAACAAGAATTACTTTCTGGATAAATTTTTTGTTAAAAGTTATTGCTAATTGAATTTATATTATTAATTTTCTTTTTTCCTAGAGCATTTCGT
The DNA here is from genome assembly GCA_932178445.1 of Andricus quercusramuli. NCBI lineage: Eukaryota > Metazoa > Arthropoda > Insecta > Hymenoptera > Cynipidae > Andricus > Andricus quercusramuli. The sequence goes on along the minus strand of CAKNXH010001538.1, from coordinate 42,238 downwards.
ATAAGTAACGGTGACTTTTTAAACATATTTTTGGCACCCTGAGTTGGTATAAAAAAGTTACATGGTATATTTAAAAAAAAATATTTATCAACTTTTCGTAAAAATTTATGTAAAGAAGAAATTTCAAATAAAGGAACTGAAAATATTTCTGTTGCTTCTTTTAGAAGAATTTTCTTTTTAGTTGATTTTTAATGTTACTTTTTACAATTAAACAAAAAATATGCCTCCTATTAAAAATGGTCTAAAGAAAACTCGTAGATCGTTTGAACAAATTATTTTTCATATTGTTAAATATTTACAAATAATAAACGATAAAAGTAGAAAGCCTAATTTAATTATTGGTTTTTGAAGAAAAAAATATATAATATAAATTCACAGATATTTTTGAGATGAAAAATTTGGGTTCTCAACATATTTCCGTATCTCGCACAGTTTGAACGGAAAATATAATTTTGTATTTTTAATAAAATGCGGAAGCCTCTCATTTTCAAAATGTTCTAAACAATGATAATTTGTTTAAATAATTATTTTTTCCCAATCTAAATAACTATTAACTCATCCTATGTGAAAAGTAGACAAATCGTTGTAACCTTCAGAAATAACCCCAACTTTGTAGCATTATTCAAATTGAATATTATTAATAATAATAATAAGCAGTTAGAACAAATAATTTTGTTAACTTCAATTAATTATTTACCTCATTCTAATTGGAAATTGGTCAAAAAGTAGAACATTTTTGAAAAAAAAACTGCAATTTCCTAGCATTATTCTAAGAGAATATGAGTATTAATCATGAATTGTTTAAACAATTATGCTTGTTAACATAAACGAGTAATATTTTGTTCGTTACAAGTCAATATTGCATTTAGATTTTTCCCGAACTTTTTCAATGGCATTCAAGAGTGGTCAAGGGTCATTTCTTCAATAAAATGTTGAATTTTCTCTAGTTCTTTTTTGTAAAACAATGGCAATTTTTTTCAATTTAAAATGAAAAACGTTAAAAACAGAAGGAGATCGCAACTATAGCGAATTTCATTGAATCAACATTTTATGAAGAAAATGACCTTGAACCACCTTTGGATGTCATTGTAAAAATTTGAAAAAAATCTAAGTGCAATATTGACTCGTAAATAACAAAATTCATACGCGTCAGGAATAAATATTAAAAAAATAGCTTCCATTCAATTATGAATAGCGATTTTTGCCCTCAAATGACCTTGAGCGACCTTTGAATGTTATTGTAAAAATCTGACAAAAGTCGGAGTGCAATATCGAATTGAAAAAAACACAATTCATACGCGCCAGAAATGAATCACCAATAAGTAGCGTAAGTTTAATTATGAATGGCCATTTTTGCCCTCAAATGACCTTGAGCGAACCTTGAATGTCACTGTAAAAATCTTTTAAAAATCTGAGTGAAATATTGACTCATAAGCAACAAAATTCATACGCGCCAGCAATAAATAATCAATAAATGGCGTCCATTCAATTATGAATAGTCATTTTTACCCTCAAGTGACCTTGAGCGACCTTTGAATGTTATTGTAAAAATCTGACAAAAAT
>CAKNXH010001538.1:0-16026 GCA_932178445.1 Andricus quercusramuli | reverse complement strand
AAAAAATGAATTTTCAACAAAGTATTTCCACCTTCAACTAAGTAGTTGGATTTTGAACCAAGAAAGGTATTTTCAGTTGAAAAATCCATTTTCAATTTAAAAAATTGATTTTCGATAAAAGAAAACTAATTTTCAACCGAAGAAATGAATTTTCAACCGGAAAAGTTAATTTTCTACCAAAAAAGAATAATTTTTAACAAAATACATGAATTTTTAACTAAATACTTTAATTTTAAATGGAATTTTCAACCTAATCGTTGAATTTTCAGCCAAAAAGGTTGAAACCAAGAAGATTAAATTTCTACCACAAAAGACAAAATTCAAAAAAAGCAGACACTTTCAACCAAATAGTTGGATTCTCAATCGCAGAAGATAAACGTTCCACTTTCAACTAAGTAGTTCAATTTTGAACCAAAAAAGGTATTGTTAGTTAAAAAATGAATTTTCAATTTAAAAAATTGATTTTCAATAAAAAAAACTAATTTTCAACCGGAGGAATGAATTTTCAGTCGAAAAAGTTAATTTTCTACCAAAAAATAATAATGTTAAAAAAATAGTTAAATTGGAAAAAAATCAACTAAAATGAAGAATCATCAACTAAAAAAATGAATTTTCAACAAAGTAGTTCCACCTTCAACTAAGTAGATGAATTTCGAAGCAAAAAAGGTTTTTCAGTCGCTATTTAAAATCAGCGAAAATTGAAAAAATGTAATCAAATAGTTATATTAGAAGAAAAATTCTGAAACCAAAGTCAAATTTACAGGATGATTTGATGATTATTACACATGCGCGCAGATAGTCCTAATTTTTCAATGAAAAAAATAATCTGCGATTCTTATTGGATTTACTGAAATTTTCTCTTTATAATAAGAAAACTTCTGTAAATTATATACAACGTTTTCAAATCATATAAGATTATACAAGATATAAAATAAAAAAGATACTGAGTGGACAATATTATTAGTTGAAAGAACCTACTTTTGTTTCAGATATGCAATGATACTCTCATAATTGAGAGTTACTTCCAGAAAGGTTCAGTCTCTTATTTATTCGTAATTTTGCTCATGAAACACTTTATACTCCCCTGCTTTAACTTCTACACAGAATCTCGTAGAGCATTGATAACTCGGAAAATTACGTTCATATAACAAACTTCCTTAATTGCCTCTCTCAAAAGTGCTTTTAAATATAAAATGGAAGTAAATTAACAAAATATACTTTGTACTTTTAGCATTAACTAGAACAAAACCGCTAGAAACGAATGACGAGAAACTTTTCTTTATACCTCATGCTGAAAGTGGGCAATCAAGAATCCTTTGATGCAACCGTTCTTAATTTTTGATGAAAGTCTCTTTCCTCATTTCACTTAACATAAAAAAAGTTCATTGCCAATTAGTCAGGAAATGGTCATTTACAAATTAAACATTTTTATTTTCTGAAAAAAGATCTTTTCCTTCGCTCCGCTGGGGATCGTAAGAACTGTGGTTCGATTCCCAGCGGAGCGAAGGAGAAATATCTTTTTTCAGTAAATAAAAAATTTTAATTCCAAAATTCAAACTCCATCTAGTATGAAAAGACGTTGAGAAGACGTTATTATTTGAGGAATCACCTTTAAACTTTTGTTTAATTAAACTTTTTTATTTTTCCCATAAGTTTCACTACCCTATCATTCTTGATTTTTTTTGTGTGTAGAACCTTGCCTTTGAGAGCGAGGATCTCTTAAAATATTTGCTATGGAACTAAGTTTTACAGCTTTGAAAGTTCGCTATTCCTTTTTAAATTTTAATCTGTGCAATATTTTCTGAATCGCAAACTTGAACGCTGCAGATGAAAGAAGTTTAGGCTTTACCTTTCCGGGATATTTGAAATTCAAAAAGAGGAATATTTATTCGTTTGCTGTTGAGAATTAAATTTCCCGAGTACACGAGCCGTTTTTCAAGAAAATGACACTGAGCCAGAGTGCTTTAAAGGGGTTGTTCAAAGAAGGTGGTTAACGCAGAATATGAAATCACACATTGAAAATATAAATTTGAATAAAAATTTTGTGAAATACTTGAAGAAATGAAAATTGGTGATTTTATTTTACAAGTACATAACGCATTTGAATACAGACTTCACACTCTTTTTCCAATTTCCTTCTTTGTCCTTTTTTTTTAAATTAATAGAACTCAATGAGAAAATCCAACTATTTCATGACTGGGAGTTGAATTTTTGGTTTGAAAATGCTACCCTTGTATTTTTGGTTCAGAATTAATTTTTTGGTCGAAAATTGAACTTTTTTTAACTTTGTCTTTTTGGATAGAAAATTCATCTCTTCGATTGAAAATTCATCTTTTCGTAGAAAATTCATATTTTCCGGTTGAAAGTTGATTCTTCTTAATTGAAAAGTCTACTATTATATTTTTGGTTCAAATTCATCTCTTTTGGTTCAAAATTGTAAGACTTGGTTAAAGATTTAACTAATTTGTGAAAAATTATGTTTTTCTAGTTGAAAATTAATTACATAAACTGAAAATTTATCTAATCCTTCCATGGCTAAAAATTTATCGTTTTTAGACAAAAGTTGAAGCATTACATTTTTCATTGAGAATTCATCTTTTTTGGTTGAAAACTCGACTTATTCGTTGAAAGTTACACTACTTTATCAACAATTTATTTCATTGGTTAAAGATCCAACTATTTTGTTAACAATTTTTTTTTTATTTTAAAAAATTTGTTTAATTGACATTTACCTATTCTATTCTTGCTTGAAAATTCATAGTTTTTACTGAAAAATTAAACAACATAAATTTTTAATTGTGAATTCATATTTTTTGGTTGAAAATTCAACTACTTGGTTAGAAGGTTGATAATTAATGTATTTTGTTGAAAATTCGTTCTTTTTTGAAAGAAATTTTTTTGTTCAACTGATAATTAAATTATTCCATTATTGGTAGAAAATTGATAGTTTTTAGTTAAAAATTCAACAATTTGGTTGAAATTATTTGTCCGAAATTCTCATTTTTTGGTAGAAAACTAATCTTCTTGATTAAAGATTCAGCAACCCAATTGTAGGCTGAACTACTCTGTCAAAAATTTATTTTATTAATTGAAGGAATCTTTTTTCGTAAAAATATCAAATTTCATATTTCTTGTTGAAAATTAATATTATTTTATTGAAAATCCATCTTTTTGGGTTATATGAACTTTTTTTTATTTAAAAGAAAAATCTTGTTTTGATGGAGATATCACCCTGTATATGTTTCGTTGAGAATTTTTTTTCTCCAAAATTTGTATTTTTAGTTTGAAAATTCAACTGTTTGTCCTAATTCGACGGTTTTTTTATCAAAAATTAAAATATTTTTTTGGTTAAAATATAAAATTTTATATGTTTCCTTGAGTATAAATACTGTTTGATTAAAAAATCAACTGCTTTGTGGAAAATTTAACTGTTTTGTTGAAAATTTTCCTTTTTGGTTGAATTTAACTGCTTTTGCTTTAAAATTAGTTTTTTTTTAATCGGCTATTACATTTTTTATTGATGATTTATCTTTCAGATTGAATCTTACAGTTTTTTATCAAAAATTAAAATAATTTTGTTTGCAATGTCAACTGTTACATTTTTTATCGAGAATTAATCTTTTTTTAATTGAAATTAAAATACTTTTTGTTTCAAAAATCAACTATTACATATTTTACTGAGAATTCAACTTTTTTGTTGAATTCAATGTTTTTTTATACAAATTTCAAATTATTTTCGGGTTAAAATATCAAGTTTTATATTTGTTGTTGAGAATTAACCTTTTTCGATTAAAAATTCAACTACTTTGTTGAAAATGTTACTGTCTTGTCAAAAATTCATCTTTCTTGGTTGAATTCAACTACAATATTTTTATTGAGAATTCATCTTTTGGATTAAATTTTTCGGTCTTCTTTTATTTAAAATTAAAATCTTTTTCAGTTATAGTATCAAATTTGATATTTTTCGTTGAAAATTAATTTTTTTTATTGAAAATTCAACTAACTTGATGCAAATATAATTGTTGTTTTGAAAATGTATCTTTTTTGATTCAACTAACTATACCATTTTTTATTGAGAGTTCCTCTTTTTGTTTAAATTCAACGGACATTTTTTATTTAAAATTAAAAGCTTTTTGCTGGAATATGAACTTTCATATTTTTCATTAAAAATTAATCTTTTTTTCATTCAAAATTTAACTACTTCGTTTAAAATTCAACTACTGGGTCAAAAATGCAACTGTTTCTGTTAAAGTTCAGTATTTTTTATTTAAAAGTTTGACCATGTGATTGAAAACTCATCCTCTTTTTTTATTTTGCAAAGTTTTATCATTTGGTTGAATGCAACTGTTTGATTGATAATTATTATTGTGGTTGTTAACAATTCGTACCTTTTTCCTGAAATCTGAACTATTGGATAGTAATTCCGAATGTTTCGAGGATAATTATTATTATTTTTGTCGAAAATCATACTATTTTGTTAAAAAGTAATCTCTTTTGTTCGAAAATTCAACTGCTTTGTTGAGCAATCGTCTTTTTGTATTGAAAATTGATCTTTATGGTAGAAAACTTCTGATTCCAAATTAATCATTTTTATATGAAAATTCAACTGCTTTCTCAAGAGTTTGTCTTTTTGGCTTGAAGATTTCACTCTTTGATTAAAAATGAAACTGTGGTTGAATTTGATCCAAGTGGCCTGAAATATTACTTAATATTTCAGATTTTTTCCTAAATTTGGATAAATCCATCTCGGAGAAACCAAACGAAAAAATGCTACAAAGTTGAAGGCGCTAATGTTCCCAATAAAATTTATATACGATTCTGAAGCTTCGAGTGTTTGCCACGCGAGTTAGCACCTTTCATTTTGTCTCAACGAGTTAGCACCTTTTCATTTGGTCTCTCTGAGATAGAACCTTGTTATTTGGTCTCTCCGAGATAGAACCTTGTCATTTGGACACGCCGATATAGATTTATTGCCATCAAGTATTTGCGCCTAGTTTTGACACCTATTCAGCCAAGCGATTCCTAATACGATGAAATAGAGGAATCTCTAGGCAGATCAAATATAAAGAACACAAAAGCATCAAGTGCTCGTTGTAATATAACACCACGCTCAAGTGAAATATCATTATACACTAAGCAACAATTATCCAGTAACGGAAAGATTTACTTTAAACGTGCCCAATTTATTTTGTTAAATATCCAGTACCTATGTTATTTCCAGCTTAGAGTAGGATTAAGACTAACGCCCAGACCACGAGCAGAGGTAGTATATTGCATTACTTTGTCACTTAGCATTATGGTGGTGGGAGAGAATTGAGATCGATATTGTTGTGAAAAATAGCATTACCTAGGATCATGGGTTTTGTTTTGGCGGAATTTATCTTCAGCTTATCCTCATTAACCCATAAGACAAGATGGGTGATTACTTCATTCATAGTGGTAATTGCCTGGAATATTTGAGAGGAAAAGCAATGAATAACTGCATATCATCAGCACATATAATATAGTATATTATATGAAAAGAAGGAAAAGTTTTAGATCAATCAAGAAAATTGAGAATAGCAGGGACCCTATTTCAAATTCCTGAAATGAAACAAATGAATGAAACAAAAATGGGGCTGTCTCAGATCAACCGATTTCCTTCACCTTGTGGAGAAAAATGCCATGATTTACTAAGTCAAATGCTTTACTGAAGTCGGAAAGGGCCAACAGGATTACTTTTCGATAATTAATAGCTTGTGTAATGTAAGTTGTTATTCTGATATTCTGAGACCCATTTTTATACAAGAGAAATGACAAATTTTCAATATTTTTCAAGAAATCTGGATAACCCACATAGTAAGGAGACAGGTCTATAATCGCTAGGAGGAACTGGACATTTTGAGAGCTGAGCAAGAACCAGACACTCTGTGAACGGCAATAAGATCCGAACTCAAGCGAATGATTTCAAGGTCTATGGCCATATGTCTCTTTTTGTTGAATTTTTTAAAATGAAAATTAGAGACACAATATTAACAAGAAAATATGTGCAACAATTCATTTTTGAAAAAAGGCTCAAACATATCGCAAATACAAAAAACAGTCGTTTTGAAAAAACGTATTCAAAAAGTTCAATGTATGCAAAGAATTGCATAGAAGGACCTAGACATATGTTTCTAAACATATGCTACTATCATATGCCTAATATTAGTAATGTATCCAAATATGAGCTCGAAGTTTCTTATCATAATGGTATTTACATTATTTATCGTTTTTGTTTAAATTAAAAAGAGTTTATCATCTTTAATTTTTGGCATAAGTGTCAATCCTTACTATTTCGAGTATCCTTTTATGCATTATAATTGTTTGAAATAACAATGATTAGAGTATTAAAATACAAAAATTCCCTATAAAAATTTGATGAACCTATAAAAGGCTTTGTTGTATCTCGAAAAATCCCTTTTTAAATTGATTGCATTATTGCCCTCTCTCCTAATGTATAACATTTCCATAAATTCCCCCTTTCTTTTGGTTCCTTATATTATATAAGAATTTAAAATCGTCATAATCGAACTCATGGTAATGTGTGATACTATGTTTTGACAGAACGCGATGATATTCTTTATTTCTATAAAAATTATTTTGATGTTCATCTCTCCTTATCCTGAGCCGCCTTCTTGTTTGACCTACATATACTGACTTGCAACTCCTACATTTTAATTTATAAACAACATTTTATTTTTCCATTTTGTCACGTATGTCTTCTCACAATTTAAAAGTTGCGTCACTTTTCAAAGATATTATATAGATTGTATGTAAACCCATTTTTCTTAGTAATTATCTCAAGGCCTTTGAAATTCTATCGAAATAAGGTAAAATCACCGTGTCAATCTATCGAAATCTCTCATCCCCTTGTTTATTTTATTGTTCTCTTTTTGATTTATTTGATGAATTCCGTTGTTTATATGTTTCTCGATGAACCATGGATAATGGTTCAAAAAAAGAAAGAAGAATCTGTTGGAAAGAATACTCGAAGTGCCTCCTGCTAATGGTGGTTTTCTGTACCAAGCAGTTGTAATTCTACCATCATTTGTTTTAATTAAAATTGAGCCTAAAAAAATTAATTTATTCTCTTTTTCCAATTATATAGTGAATTTTCATCTTGGATGTATACCGCTAAAGGCATTGAAAAGTATATTGATTTCACTTGCTTCTATACAATGAATAGAATCATCAACATATCTTGCATAAAAAGGCATTGAAAACCTGCTTCTTCAAATTTGTTATTCAAAAAAATTGTTCATGTTATTAAAGACTGTATTTTCTAAATCGATTGTTACAATAAACTTTTCAAATGGAATTTTAGTGTGTTGCTTTATGCAGTCCCATATTTTTTTAATTGATTCTTTAACTTCATCTAAAGGAATGTTTGGAAATATTGCAATTACATCAAAAGAAGCTAGAATACAATCTTTAGGAATCGTAACTTCTTCAATGATTTCAAGAAAAGCAGCACTATTTTTTACTGTGTTCTTAGATATTATTATTGATTTTTTAATTATATTTCTAAATCATTTTTATAATTTTTTGAGAGGGTTTTTCTTTCAATTATTTCGAAACTATTTCTATTATCAAGAATTAAAATTCAAGACTTCTGAATCAGACTAAAATCAAATTTAAAATCTCACTTAACATCCAATAATCAAATCGATATATAGAATTCCTGAAAATAAAAAGAAAATTTAAAAAAAAGTTGTTTCTTTGGACAAAAATAAAAAAAGAGGAAAGAAAAATGAGAAGGCAACCAACCAAACCCCCTTCCTTCTCTTTTTTATTCCTTTCATCTTCTTTATTTTTATTGTTATCCAGTCACAATAAAAAAGCATGCAAAGTATTTACCAACGTTTCGGTGCTCATACAGCACCCTTATCAAGGCAAGAAAATGAAAACAGGTGGGAACAGCGACCAAGAGACGACGCTATCCCTTGGATACCTGAGATCTGAATGTGGATCAATAGGCCAATCCGTCACAACAAACAAGAAATAAGAGAAAGTCAAGACTCATGAAAACTAAATGTAATTAATCAAACTTGAATAACTTTTGTTTAATCTATCTTAATCATTATCTAATCATTATCAATAATTTGAGCTAAATTTGAATTTACACAACATTTTTGATGAAGAAGATAAGGATCCTTGGTTTGTAAATTTAGCAAATATTCAAATTCCTGATTCAGTTACAGATATTCTCAGATTAGGTAACCGTTTTAGTAACCATGTGATAAAAAGTAAATTGGAACAAATGATGGAAATAGTCAAAGATGTTGAATCAAGTATACACAAATTTCCAATATTGGATCAACAAGATTTCCGAAACAAGGTTTTACATTTGTTAAAGAGTTTTGTTGATAAGAATTGTTTGCACATTAGCAGTATTGATCGTAAAATTTCTGAAGGTTTCAAGGTAACAAAAGATTTCTTCAAGAACAACCCTGATATGATTTGCATGAATGCTGATAAAGGTAATATCACAGTTTGTATGAAGATTCAAGATACTAGACAATTGGATAAAGAAGGGACTTCTGGGAAAGGATATAAGGTCGACTGATATAAATACTGGGGACACAGTTCTTGCAAGATGTTATGGCTTGAGAAAGATTCATAAGGAGGGCTATCCTTTGAGAATTGTTGTTTCAACTATTAACACTCCAACGAAATTTTTAGAACAAAACTTTAATTTGATACTTAGAGACTCAATTACAACTTCTGAATACAATATTAAAAATAGCTGGGAATTTCAAAAAAATATCATTAAAAAAACTGTCCCTGATGACCATGTAATGATTTCTTTGAATGTTGTTGCAATGTTCCCAAATATACCCCTTGAATTAGTTAAACAAGCAATTTTAAATAGATTGGACAATATAAGGACACGTACTCGATTAAGTCAAAAAGATTTCATTGAAGGGATAGTTCTCATTATGAATTCAACTTATTTTAAATTTAATGGATCTTTTTATAGGCAAAAGTTTGGTGCTCCGATAGGTTCAGTCATTTCTCCGATTTTGGCAGAAATGGCTATGGAAGATTTGGAAGTCTTTGCTTTCAAGAAGCTGGAATTTGTTTTGCCCTTTTACCATTAGTATGCTGATGACACCTTGTTGTGTATTTCTCAAGCAAAGTTACAGGCGGTTTTTGATGCTTTTAATAGTTTTCATCCAAAACTTCAGTTTACCCACGAAATAGAGGAAAATAGTAAAATCAGTTTTTTGGACGTAGAAGTAATTAAAGGTCAGGATGGTAATATTATTACCAATTGGTACAGGAAAATTACATATTCAGGTAGAATTTTAAATTTCTTTTCGGCTCATCCTTTTCAACACAAAATTGCAGTCATCAAAAACTTAGTCGACAGGGCTCCAGGTTTGTCCCACAATTCCTTTCACAAAGAGAATTTGAATATTGTTAGGAATATCCCTCTTCTGAATCATTACCCAAAAAAGTTAGTTGAGCAACAAACCACAATTAGAATTCAACAAATCAAAAACAAACAAAGTAACATGTCAGCTACAGATAATCAGGAGGAATTGAGAGAATATAGTTCTTTTAATACTTTTGTTCTTCCTTTTTTTGGTCAAATTTCTAATAACTTTTGGTAAAGATCCCTTAGATAAATTTGAAAAGGGTGGTGTGGTTTACAAGATCACTTGCAAGATCTGTAAGATGACTTACGTGGGACAGACTGCAGACTTCTTAATACTAGGGTGGAGGAGCACAAAAGTAATCTTCGTTTAGGACGTTGTTATAAGAGTGTTCTTGCTAGACATACGAGAGGGTTTGTTGATGTTGACCGTGAGTTTGACTGGGATAATGTTGAAATTTTACATAGTGAAAGTAATGACAGAAAGAGAGAATTCATGGAAATGCTTTATATTAAATAACAATAGAAGTTCTCTATTAATTTAAAAACTGATTTAGATAGATTAAACAAAAGTTATTCAAGTTTGTTCAATTACCAACTCGGGAAGTGAGAAACTGCATCCCAAAATTAGAATGTTTGTGCCAAGAATGGAGAGAACTACAAAAACGCGCTGGGAGAAAATCGGAAGCTCATAAGAAAAAAGGGGCAAATTTCAAATCGAAACTCGAGGATCTTTTCGACATTGCACATGCGAACACCTTGGAAAATATTTCCATAGAAGAAGATTAGCAGTTTTTAATAAATCAAAGGTTATTGGTTCGACAAGGCTTTATGATCCGAAACGATTACAAGGAACTTCTAAGAGAAAGAAAAGTTGCAGAACGAGAAGAGACAGCGGTGGTGAGAAAGGAGCGAAGCAATCTTGAAATTGAACGGCTAAGTGAGTAATGTATAAAAAAATTGCAATCATGTAATACTCGTAATTATTTTTACATGTCAGTTTTCTTATTTAATTTTGCATCATCAAATTTGATCTTCTTCTTTCAAAGATGAAATTGCTGAATTGATGTCATCTACAAGCAAGCATTTTGGAATCAGGTACAGATATAAATGTATCAGTTTCTGGGAAATCCATTGATAATATTGTGGTAGAACCTCCTCTCCCAGAAGATACAGAATTATAATTATCATCACCAAAAGCAAAACGAGCGAGAAGGAGCCGTACACTAGTGACTCCTAAGCTTACTGCGGCCTCAGATAAATGTAAAATCAGTTGCAGGGATGCAGTTCATGTTCTGATTGCAACTACCAAGACACTAGGCCATGATGTCCAGGATTTTATCAGGAACAGGTCATCCATTCACAGTGCGACAGAAAAAATACGGGAAGAAAAGCCGACTGTAATCAAAAAGCTGGAAAATCTGGAAAATCTGGAAAAGCTGAAAATCTGGGACTGGAAAAGAGCAGGCATCTGCTGTTTGTGAAATTCTTGTTGAACGAAGTCTCCAAGATTGTGTTAAAGCATTAGTTTTTGATACAACAGCTACTACAGATCCGACTGTATTGATCTTCAAAAAGTCTCAAAAGGCTTGGTCTGGAATGAATGCTCATAATTTCCGATCAGGGATCGAAAACGAAAAGGTCAAAGGACACTTTAATCAGGGTGACGTATCTCGAATCCTTGACTTTGTTGAAAATACTTTAAAGGAACAGCAACCTAGAGAGGATTATACGGATTTTTTGGAATTAGTAATAATTTTCCTTGGCGGAATACCACCTCGGGGACTATTTTTCCGTATTTCGGGGGGCATCCATCATGCGAGGTGGATAGCAAAACCTATTTATTGCTTCAAAAGCTTTGTCTTTCGTCGTGAATTTGTATTACCTCTAGAAGAAGAGAATGCGATATGTGATCCAAAATTGTCATCAGAATCAAAAATCAGAATGGCCAATGCTTCAATCACGGAACAGAATCATCGAATAAGAATGTGAAGCGAGTGCAAGTTCAAATCGATGAAATCCCAGAAATTATTAAAAATGGAATTGAGAAATTCGTTTCTGCCGACACTAAACGATTTTTCGGAAGATTCAACTTGAATAAGGAATTCCTTAGGACAGAACCGTCGAAGTGGCCTCAAAATAAAAGTTTTGTTAAGGAACTGGACTTAGTAAGTAAATTGAAAGTTGTGAATGATTCGGCTGAGAGAGGCGTTAAGCTTACGGAAGAATATAACACATTATTTACGAAAAACGAACAACAGGAACAGTATGTACTTCAGATTGTGAGTGAATATCGTTGAAAGTTCCGAGGTTATATAAAAGAGTCAAGAAGAAATGAAGAAGTGAAGAAAATTCAATCTTTGAAAATAAGAGCCTCCCTAGACTGAGGATGGCTTGGTTCTTTCTTTCCTAATTCTTTTCCTCTTCTTTCTTTTTTTAATGTGTCTCTCTAATGAGCCGATTATTGTTTTTTGAAAACATATTCTGAGTTCCTTCTATGCAATTCTTTGCATAACTTTTTGGATATTTTATTTTAGGAATAGTTCGAATGATTGTTCTTTTGCAATCATCGGAAAAGTAGAGTACGCAAGTGCTAGATTGAAGATCTTAATGAGGTGAGGAATTCACACATCAATACCTCTCTTAAAGTAACTAATTGGTAATGCATCTGCACCTTTAGAGTCGATTTCGCAATATTGAATTGCCTGTGACACATCGATAGGTGTCACCACAGAAAAAGTAAACAATAAAGTTGTATTATTTCCCGAAAGATGAGATTCAGGAAAAGAAGTATGATTATAATTTTTAAAAACGTTCAATACTGAACTGAAATAGGAGTGGAATTGGTCAGCATTAATTGAAGTAAATATTGAGGTATTTTTGGGATTGATGAGACCCAATCTGTGAAATTTGTTCCATGGTCGTTATTATCCAAATGGATGCTGGATGTGGCATTATTGCTTGGGTAAATAATACCATTGGAATGTACGAAACGCAGAATTGTAGCCAGTGATTCGGGAATGCCGTGATTACTGGCTAAGGTGCACCAAGTATTCGTACATTTGCTCACGTATGCATTCGATGGTGTTACACGCACATGGAATATTCAAGATTGTATTACTTATCGAACTATCAAATGGTATCTATGAACTTGATTTATTGCCTATTCATAGTAACGATGCTTCTGATTTCTTTTCAAATTTACATATCTGAATTCCACGCGCACATCCTCAGATGGTCTCCAGCTCTAAAACTATTTTAGCGAAAATCAATAGACGAAATGAAAAATAAATATTGAACCAAAGTGCTTGAAATATCTTCAAAATTTGGAAGAAAATTTTCAGAGGATGTATAAATGTTGGAAATGCAGATTTCAAGAATAAATGTAAAACAGAATGGAATTTTCTACACTCGGTGACTAACTTGAACTCTCTTATTCTCTACATTTTTCACAGTTAAAAAAAACTTTTTTATTCCAAATTTTGAAATCTGTAATTAAAATTTAAAACTCTAGGCCGTAGATATGGAAATAATATCTTCCAAAAATTATTATGTATAAAGTCAGGTCTTCATTTTCCTTTCTATCACTTTGCTATCATTTTTTATTTAGTATCTTTTTTTAAAATTATTGTTATATTCTCCTTTTACGTTCATTTTTTCTCTTCCAATTTCTTTAATTTGGCTGCCTTATAGAGGAAGCTTTGTCATGGCAACAACTTCGAAGATATTGTACTTCGTTTAATTAAACTTCTTCAATTAAAAAAATGTCTAATACAATGTTCTAAGTGATTTTCCGGATATATGGGCTTGTTACATGACATTGTGTATGACATTTTCTGTAAAACTTTGTGATATAAAAAAAAAATTACATCGTAAAACTTTGTTCATACACATAATTCAAAGTTGGTGCAAGATATAAAAGATGCCTTGGCTTGAGACAAATCGATTGACCTAATATTAACACACTTTATTAAAGAGTAAGGAAAATATGGACATTTTTAAAATCTGCAGAATCTATTTTTTGCAGTAAAACTTTTTTTGTGAACAGAATTTAAGGTTGGTGCAAAATATAAAAGATTCCTCCACTTGAAACAAATCGATTGACCTACAATATCATTACATTTTATTGAAGAGTAAGGAAGATATGGTCATTTATAGTATTTGAAAAATCTATTTTTTAAAGTAAAACTTTTAACATCAAGATGAATCAAAGTTGATTCAAAAAATATGGAAGCTTCCATTCAAAACGAATCGATTGACCTACAATATTAACCCATTTTATTAGAGAGTCATGAGAATATAGTCATTTATAATATTTGAAAAATCTATTTGTTCCGATTCAAACTTTTTACATCTATATAATTCAAAGTTGGTACAAGGAAATAAAAGATTACTTGACTTAAGACTAATTAATTGACCTGCAATATTAATAAATTTTATTCAAAGTAAAGAAGATATGGTCGTTTATATTCGAAAAATCTGTGTTTTACAGTGAAATTTTTTCATTCACCTAATTTAAATTTGACATTAGAATAAAAAAGACTCCTCGATACATTGACGAATTGATTGACCTAATATTAATACATTTAATTGAAGAGTAAGGAATTTATGGTCATTTATGATACTTGCAAAATCTATTTTTTACTTTGAAGCTTTTTTCACTGACATAACATAAAGTTAATGCTAGGACATAAAAGATTCCTTCACTAAAAACGAATCGATTGTCCTATAATATCATTACATTTTACTAATAATTGAGGAAAGTGTGATGATTTATAATTATCAAAAAATATGTCCTTTTTAGATAAACTTTTTTTTATGAACATACGTCAAAAATGATGCAAAAACATAACAAATCCCTTGACTTGAGACGAATCGATTGACCTAATATTAACACAATTTATTGAAGAGTAAGGAATATATGGTAATTTATAGTATTTGGAAAATCTATTTTTCACAGTAAAACTTTTTTAATTAACATAATGCAAAGTTTGTGCGAGAGTATAAAAGATTCCCTTTAAAAAGGATCGATTGGCCTTCAATATAAAAACATTTTCAGTGAAGATTATAGGAAATATGGTCATTTATAATATTTTTAAAATCTATCTTTCACAGAAAAACTTTTTTCATTCACATAATTTAAACTTGATGCAGAACAATGAAAGATTACTTGATTTCAGATTGATTAATTGACCTGCAATATTGATTCATTTTAATGAAAGTAAGAAAGATATGGTTGTTTATGATATTTGAAAAATCTATGTTTTGCATTAAAACTTTTTTCATTCTCTCGATCTAAAGTTAACGTAGGAGTAAAAACCGCTTTTTGAATCGAGGCGAATCGATTGACCTAATATTAATACATTCCATTAAAGAGAAAGGAATTTATGTTCATGTTTAATATTTGCAAACCATGTTTTTTAGGGTAAAACTTTTCACATCATCATAACTTAAAGTTGGTGCTGGGACACAGAAGAGTCCTTGACTAAAGATGAATCGATTGACCTATAATATCATTACATTTTACTAATATTTGAGAAAAGTATGGTCATTTATAATAATTAAAAAATATGTTCTTTTTAGATAAACTTTTTTTATGAACATAAGTCAAAGTTGACTCAAAAACAAAAAAGATCCCTTGACTAAAGACGAATCGATTGACCTAATATTAATATATTTTATTGGTGAGCAAGGAAGATATGGTAATTTATAGTATTTGAAAAATCTATTTTTTACAGTAAAACTGTTTTCATTAAAATATTACAAAGTTTGTGCAAGAATATAAAAGATTCCCTTCAAAAAGAGTCGATTGACCTTCAATATTAACACTTTTTTATTGAAGATTATAGGAAATATGGTCATTTATAATATTTTTTAAATCTATCTTTCACAGAAAAACTTTTTTCATCCACATAATTCAAACTTGATGCAGAAATATAAAGGATTACTTGATTTAAGAATAATTAATTGACCTACAATTTTAATTTATTTCAATGGAAGTAAGAAAGATATGGCTATTTATAATATTTTAAAAATCTGTGTTTTACAGTAAAACTTTTTTTATTATCTCAATTTAAAGTTAATGTAGGTGTAAGAAGGACTTTTTGATTTGAGACGAACCGATTGACCTACTATTAATACACTTCACTGAAGAGTAAGGAATGTATGGCCATTCATAATACTTGCAAACTTTATTTTTCACGGTCAAACTTTTTTCATCGACATGACTTAAAGCTTATGCTAGGACATAAAAAGATTTCTTGACTAAATACAAGTCGATTGACTTACAATTTTATCACATTCTACTAATAATTGAGGAAGGTATGGTCATTTTTATTATTTGAAAAATTTATTTGTCACAGTAAAACTTTTTTTATCAACATATTTCAAAGATGAATCAAGATTATAAGAGATATTTTTAAAGCAATTGGTTAACCTAAAACAATAACACACTTTATTGACGAGTAAGGAAAATATAGTCTATATATAATATGGTATATTTTTACAGTAAAACTTTTTTTATTAACATAACTCCAATTTGCTGCAAAAATACAAAAGATTCTTTGACAAGACATGAATCGATTGACCTACACTGGATTTTTTTATATACGAAATTGAATGTTATG
>CAKNXH010001537.1:77144-111073 GCA_932178445.1 Andricus quercusramuli | reverse complement strand
CAGGTGAAAAGAGGATCCCAGACTATACAAAAAAAATTAATTTTTTGGGCAATCGTTCATATTTAGGGGTGGAAATCACCCCTTCAATATTTTTGATACTTTTACTGTTTTAAGAGGTATCATTGTTTTTTCTTTCTTGTTTTTGCACAAAATTGTTCTAATTGATTCTATATTAGTTTGATTCGTAATGGTGCTAAAGCGATGTTTTTTTGTCTGAGTAATATAAGTTTATAAATAATATATGAAGATGGTAAAGAATTGACATACTTCAGACCAAAAGTAGATTAAGATGTTAAAAATCCTTCATTGTCTACTGCCAACGTTTCGAAAACTTGTGTCGTTTTCCTCTTCAGGACGTAGATTAAATTTCAAATTTCGTCATCTTGGTCAATATTTATAAAATAAAAATCCTCTTCCTCATCTTATCACTGTTGGAGCTTAATTTTTTACAAAAAATTTTTTGTGTCATTCTTTTGAAAGAATTAAATTTGTTTAAAAGACAATTATACTTGTTTAAAAAATTTTAATAATCAGGTTAACTTAGATTGAGACTGATCAGGCGAATCATTCGGCGAGCTTTCTCGAGTCGCTTTGCCTTCATCGTATCGTTGAGAAAATGGAGGCGAGCGATCTTGTTAACGATACGATGAAGGCAAAGCGACTCAAGAAAGCTCGCCGAATGATTCGCCTGATCAGTGGTGCTCGCTTGTCAAAAGTCCTCTTCACGGATGAGAAGATTTTCACCGACGAACCTCTTCATAACCGCCAAAATCGTCGCCAGCTGCTCAAGAAGGGCCATCAGAAGACCGCGAAAGCGAAAAATATCGGTCGAAGCCATTTTCCTGCCTCCGTTATGGTTTGGGCCGGAATCTGTGCCACAGGGAAGACGCCGTTGATTTTCATCGACAGAAATGTCAAAGTCAACGCTGCGATCTATCAACAGCGAGTCCTCCGCGAAGTTCTGGAGCCTTGGGCGATGCAGAACTTCGGCCCAGATGGATTTGTGCTTCAACAAGATTTGGCGCCGGCACATTCAGCTCGATCCACGATTGCTGTTTGCGAAGAGCTGTTTCCCGGTTTTTGGGGCAAGGACGTTTGGCCGCCAAACTGACCGGACCTGAACCCAATGGACTATTCGGTGTGGTCCATCTTGGAGCAAAAAATCTCAGGAAGATGTTGGGCCACCGTAGATGCTCTTAAAACGGCTCTCATCCGTGCTTGGGACACGATTACGGCCTGTTGAAATACCAAAAAAAAGTACGGGAACTTATTGAACACCCTGTATATGGATTGTCATTAAAATCGCCTACTAAAAAAAACATAAAAAGTTTTTGAGGGGTAGTTTTCACATAACAAGAGTTTATTAATATAAGAACATGTGCCATCGTTAACAAATAATTAGTTATATTATTATTGATTGTCCACACTAATTATTTTAATCCATTACTTACAAAAATGTCATATTAATAACTAAATTTTTTATTTATTGATAATACTAAAGTGGTGGATGGCACATAATTTAGGGGTTATTTCGAATAAGACTGATAATTCTAAATGGAATTAATGATCAAAACTAGATGTTTGCAGCAACAAAGTCCAAAATCTGAAACTATGTGTCATATGGCGAAGCATCCCATAGGGGTAGATTTTTTGAATTATGATACTCTAGGGGGTAAGTATTTTTAAAACTCAAGATAATATTATAATATAGAATCAATTAGAACAATTTTGTGCAAAAACAAGAAAGAAAAAATAATGATACCTCTTAAAACAGTAAAAGTATCAAACATATTAAAGGGGTGATTTCCACCCCTAGATATGAACGATTGCACCAAAAATTAATTTTTTTTTATAGTCTGGGATCCTCTTTTCACCTGCAAAGTTACAAAAAAATCGGCGTCGGACACCAACCTAACCCCCCTTGTAAGAGCAACCGCCATCTAACAAATGTCAATAGCCCCCAGTGGAACCGCGGTAAATCACACCTATGACCACATCTTACAACCGTGAGATGGGTGGTCACTGGGCACGACGAAATCACAACGACAGGCCAGCGAAACCCTCGTGCGTCTTAAGGACACAGACAGATGATAAGTCTATGAGAGGTTGAATCGAAAGCTTCCCGGTAGTAAATCCAGGCCGTTGCCAGGACGCGCTGATGGACTACAGCGTCTTCACAGATGCACCTGCCAATCAGCAGGTTCTCTCGACAGCCTGCTACACCTTTTTTCGAGCCACGTTGTTCGTACATCTCTCGCTATACAGGCTCAATTCGTCGAACAATCCTGTTGTTTAGGATAGCTGTAAAGATCTTATACCGTGTGTTCAAACAAGTTATTGGCCTGTAATTCTCTGGGTTGGACAATTTGCCTTTTTTCGGCAGGAGTATAGTGCGTCCTAACACCAGCCACTGCGGAATGGGCGTCCCTAACTTCAAATATGAGGTGAATATGCGGGCCAAATGTTGGTGTATAAAAGTAAACTTCTTTCACCAAAAGTTCTGGATACAATCTGGTCCAGCAGCGAAAAAGTTCTTCGTGCCTCTAAGGGCTTTTCTCACCTCTTCGGCAGTGACTGATGGACATTCCTACTCAGATTTCATGAGGTTGTCGCAAAACTCCTTGAAGCGGATGATATTGTCAGTATCTTCTTTCAACTTCAGTGTTTTCGGGTTTTTGTATACCTCTCTCCAAAAAGTCTCTACCTCCTGGGCTTGGGTGGATTTTTTACAGTTACAGGGAAATCGCTGAAGAGGCGCGATGGGTCAGCGAGAAACTGTTGATTTTTCCTGATCCATCTCTGCCTCTTCTGTATTCTCTTCCTTGCGTCAGATAACAGCCGTATTTTATCAACAATATGCTGCTTGATTGTCAGTAGCTTTGACTTCTTTAGTGTGTGATTCAAGATCCTTAGTTCTTGGGCTAACTTTCGAACCATTTCCGTAAAAGGTCTACCAGATGTTATGTAGTCAATCACACATTGAACACGGGACGCATTCTGTCTTGCCCATCCAATTTTTTTGTTCAGTTGATGCAAGCGTTTTTTGGTCTTTTGAGCCATCGTCGGTTTAAGCCTTCGATTTGAATCAGGCAAAGTTTTCGCAGCACCATAAACTGAGCAATTGATGGTCCACAGGTCGGACTCTTGCGAGATATCTCCACGAAGGGAGGCATCCATTTCGGCCAGATCTGGGGGCTTAAGAGGAACTTGCACCTTGATGTT
The DNA here is from genome assembly GCA_932178445.1 of Andricus quercusramuli. Lineage (NCBI taxonomy): Eukaryota > Metazoa > Arthropoda > Insecta > Hymenoptera > Cynipidae > Andricus > Andricus quercusramuli. Next base: position 107,851 of record CAKNXH010001537.1, on the reverse strand, counting down.
CCTCCTTGTAATGAAATTGCAATCATCTTTAAGAAGGTGCCTGCTTTCTGCGGTTGGTCTTAATGTCGTTTCATCTTCGTCTGCAGCTTGATCAAGCAGCGGTTGGGGAAGCATTCCGGAGGTAGTCGGCTTGATTTCGCAAAGACTGATGCGAAACGTGCTGAAGCTCTGGGTGTTTCTGGCACCACAGAGTGTGCATACGCGCCATAAAGCCTCCGCGAACAGGGATATATAACTTTTCGGTTTTGGGTTTGTTCCCTTGGGAATCAAACCGAAGGGCCTATGACAAAGCTACCGAACGCGTCCTCGGGTTGCGGATAAATGGTCCCTGTGCAAAGGGTTTTTGCTGAATATGGTTACAATAATGAATGAGCAGTCGCGGACAATTGTCCAGGAATGGTCCCGAAGGAATAACCCCTAAGCGAAGGCGTAAGAACCGTGCCGAAAGCTGAATGACACCTGGGTGAGGTTTCTCAAACGGTGACCTGAGGTACTGGGCGACCTCTCAGAGTAACAGCCTTATCCTTGCACGCGGGGCTCTACAAGGATGGATGAACCCTTTCCCTAGCTGCTCGTGGGAACAGCAATGACAACACCAAACATAGTTGTAGTAAGTGCAGTTCAAAACAATCAATAACGACCTGTTAGAGTGCTACGATAGCAGTATGACCCCCAAGCGAGAAGGTTACATGGCACGACTGCAGGTTCTGTGGTGCGAGAAACACACAGAGCTCTCGCACTTTTCGCGTCAACGTCTGCGAAACCATGCCGAACAACTCCGAAAAAGGGGTTATGTAAGCGGAGTGCCGACTCTACCGCAGCCAGAACAAGCCGGCAACAGAGAAAGAGTGGCGACTCTGAGACCAACCGCGAACAGGCATCCAGTAGACGAAGAACGATGCTTCAGGACTCGGAGAAACATGAACATTAAGGTTTCTCCCAAGCCCAAAGATCTGACTGAACTTGATGATGAGCTTTGTGAAGATTTTTCCGAAGAATCCGACCTCTGGACTATCAATTGTGGTGTGTACAATGCAGCGAGAACTTTGGCAGATGCAAACCGTAAAACAAAATCAACGGTTGATCATAAGACCAAAAGGCGAATGCATCAACTCAGCACAAAGATAGGCTGGGCAATAAGGTAGCCCGAAAATATACATTTTGGAATTTTCGACGGGCGTCGACGGCAAATCGTTATCTCGTAGAAACAAGTGAATACGTATTTTTTTATTTTGGAATAAAATTATTTTTAGTACTTTGTGAACCAATTTTTGTGTCTTATGGAGTTTAACACGTAAAATGTATACTTTTTCTACTCCCTTGATTTTGTTCACGAAATTACAAGTCAATTTATTTACCCTTTTATAAACTTGTTCTCTTCTTAGTAAAGATGCATTTTGTCAAATTTTAATGCATGAAAAAAGTTATAAACAAATTTGGGACATCTTGAAAGTTGCATAAAATCACAATATTTGTAGACTCGTAGCGAGCCTTTGATATGATCATTTAACTTCAAATTTCCGAAAAGCATTTTTGAGAATATTGAGAACAGATTCATGAAAAAAAAATTCATTATTTTTTAATTTATAGTTTTCAAGTGAATACAAAAATGAGAGAAAATAACAAATTTTCGTCCAACAGCAGCTTTTCTCCGATCCTGAAGAATTTGTGGCAGCTAAGTTGAACGCAGAGTGGCTTATTGTTAAAGGCTTAGGACTTCCAGATGCAGGCTCGACCATAAAGCTCCCTGCTACGGCCCCAAACCTGTAACCCAGCACATTTCCCCAATTTTTTTCTCACTTTCTGTGGAACCAACTAAATTTTGTACAATATCCGTACCCTAGGGAGATACTTGACTTCAATGAGTTGAATAACAGAGTAATAACACTAAAACTGTCGTTTGGGTCAAATCTCAGGGCTCGCTTCACGTTCTCTTGAAACTTTTCTATTTTAATTCGTAGATCAAGAGAAAACTTTAAAATACTTCACAAAGTCTTAAAAATCATTTTATTTTAAAATGAAAAAATACGTATTCATTTGTTTTCACGAGAGAACGATTTGGCGTCGACGCCCGTCGAAAATTCCAGAATATATATTTTTGGGCCACCCTACTGGGCAAGACAGTATGCGTCCCGTATTCAGTGTGTGATTGACTACATAACATCCGGCAGGACTTTCACTGCCAAAGTTCAAAAGTTCGCGCGCGAACTGCGGATCCGTCATCACAAAATCAACAATTCAAAGCTACTGACCATCAAGCAGCATATTGTTGACAGAATACGAGTACTATCTAACGCTAAGAGAAGTCTAGAGCGGAGGGAGAGGTGGGTCGGAGAAAATCAACAGTTTTTGTGTGACCCATCTCGACTGTTCCAAGACCGTCCAGTTACTGTCGAACATCCGCCTAAACCAGAGGAGGTCGAAGCATTTTGGAGAGATGCCTACTAGGTCCAACATCAACTTGAAGAAGACTCAAAGAACATAAATAGCTTCAAGGAGCTGTGCAATGCCCTCATAACAGCTGAGGAGGAATGCCCACCTATCACTACCCAGGAGGTGAAAAACGTATTATGAGGCATGAAGAACTATCCCGCTCCCGGTCCAGATGGTATCAAGACCTTCTGGTGGAAGAAGTTTCCTTTAACCCACCTGCATCTGACAAGAATTTTCACCTCATATCCAAAGTCGGAAGAGCCTATTCCGGAGTGGTTGGTGGAAGGGCGCACAGTGCTCATGCCCAAGACGGGCAACTTAGCTGACCCTAAGAATTACAGGCCAATAACTTGTCTGAACACACTGTATAAGATCTTTACAGCTATCCTAAATGATAGGCTTGTTCAGACAATTGAACCTGTGTGGCGAGATATGTATGAACAACGCGGCTCAAAGAAAGGCGTAGCAGGATGTCGGGAGAACCTGCTCATCGATAGATGTGTTTGTAAAGACGCAGCATCCTATCAACGATTCCCATAGATGGCCTGGATAGATTACCGGAAAGCTTTCGATTCAACCTCCCACAGACTAATCATCTGTCTGTTGGAAAACTTAAAGGTTCATCGACACATCGTGAGGTGCATAGAGAGATTAATGCCACTTTGGAAAACCAGATTTACTATCTCATCTGAAAAACATCGTGTGATCACTAACAGTGTCACCTTTCAGAGAGGTGTGTTTCAGGGCGACACCATGAGCTCTCTTCTCTTTTGCCTCACATTATTGCCACTGTCTCTCGCACTTTGCCATTCCGAAGGGTACATCTGTGGCAAACCTGGAGATCGAAAGCATAAGGTCACTCATGTATTTTACATGGACGATCTCAATATCTATGCTAGAAATAAAGAGAAACTACATCAAGCTCTAAAAACTGTCAGAGGGTATACTCAAGAGATTGGAATGGAGTTTGGGTTAGAGAAATGTGCCACTGTTCATTTGAAAAAAGGAAAACTTAATGGCATTCCCGAAGACACTGAGCTCGTCGATAGAAGCGCTATACGACACCTTAGCGCTAGAGAGACCTATACATACCTGGGCGTGCCACAGAGCCGCATTCAGGACGTGACATCTATAAAGGATACTCTTCGAAGCAGATACAAACGTCTCATCCGGCAGATTTGGTCTTCCGAACTGTCGGCTAAGAATGAAGTATCTGCAACGAACATGCTGGCTGCCCCGGTAGTATTCTATTCATTTGGAGTGGCTCCATGGACGACGGATGAGCTCAGATCCCTTGATATCGGGAGGCGTAAGGTTTTGCACATGAACAAAAGCATGCACCTTAAGTCTTATGTTCCGCGACTTTACATCTCACGCCGCCTAGGTGGTTGCGGAATACTGAATCTTGAATGTCTTCACAACAGGATTATTCTGGGTACAGCACACATAGTTGCAAATGGACAAGACCCTCTTCTGGAAATGGTCAGGAAGCATGAAGAAGCGGGCAAGGGGGCGTTTTTGTACAAAGCAGCGGAGGAGGCTGCTGAGACAGTCGGCCTTGACTTAAATACCAGGAGTGAACAAAATGCATCAAATCTTATCCATCTTAAATACTCACTCCTGAAGGCCCGGATCAGGAAAGCACAGGAGGAAAACTTGCGCGAAGAGCTCCTCGACAAGAGGATGCACGGCATCTTCCACAGAAATGTGGAGGATCAGTCGATATCGTATGAGCTAACGTATGCTTTCCTTAAATAATCCGGATTGAAGTCGGGCACGGAGGGTTTCATTTTGGCATGTCAAGAGGGTGTCATTTCCACTCTAGCATACCGTCGCCACATTTTGAGCCAACATATTCCCGATGATAGCTGCAGAGCGTGTCGTGCACACCCTGAGCACCTAGGACACACTATCTAGTTATCCCACTCATTCGGGAACGACCTACATCCAAAGGCACAATGCGGCAATAAGAGTGCTTTATTACCATCTGTGTCACTCTTATGGAATTAGCCCAAATATCGCTCCGCTAAACATTCCTAGGGAAATAGAGTCAATTGTCGAAAACGAGAGGTGCCGTATATACTGGAACTTTATATTCTCGACAATTGTTTCTGTTGCGCACTCGAGGCCTGACATAGTTCTCCTTGACTTCGAGAAACGAACTATGTTCGTTATCGAATTTTCGGCAGCAGCTGACAAAAACATCACAGACAAGGAAATAGAAAAGAAAGAGAGGTATAAAGATCTTATAAGGGAGTTGCGACGGTTATACCCCAAATATTCTGTTAAGCTAATCGTCCTAATCATCGGCGCTCTTGGAGGGGCCACAGTTTCACTACTTAATAGCGTGAAAAGCATCCTTTTGTGTCTACAAAATGCTGAGACACTTGCGGGGAGAATGCAGAAGGTAGTCGTCCTTGGGTCGCTCCGTGTCCTCAGGGTGCAAGAGACTTTAGCCAGATCATCGTATTCAATTCATCGCAGACTGTAATCACCTATCTCACGGTCGTGAGACGTGGTTGCGGCTGAAATTTTCCCGCGATTTCGCTGGAAGGGGGTACAATTTTTCAGATTAGCACCCGCTCCCGGCCCAGTAGCCGACCCAGTCCGTTCGCCGACTAGGTTTGTTAAATTAAACTAACTTTGCTCAATTTTGGGCTTCAAGAATTAAAATTTTTTGTAATAAAAATGCTTTGTGGTTCAATTTAATGTTCGTCTTGAGCCATTGTTGATTAATATTTATTATGAAAAGTGAAAAGTAAATATATAATTAAATTTTTCTCAAATTTTAAAATGGAAAATAAATATAAATATATACTTTTGTGAACAATAGTGGTTATTTAAAGTATTGAACAAACAGATTCCTTGGCTGTTGATTTTGAGTAAAAGATAACAAAAAGTTTCAGGGAAAGCACATGGGAACTATCAAGAAGCCCGCCAATAATACTTCCGATGAAAAAATTGCTAAGTACAGCATGAAAACCTAAAATATAAATTTTTTGTTTGTGGAACGATATGAGATTCTAAAATCCACCATACGAAAAATTATGACTCATGGTTAGAAAGGATCAAGTAATGGAAAAAAGTGTACCACAGTGAGAGAGGGAAACAACACTACTACACTCAAGTGCGGACATAACTGTGTATATCTGGAAATCTCTTATATACTAAATGTGAATTATAATAGCGCTTGCGAGAAAAATGTGACCATACTGAGGGCCCATGCGACTCCTCTTGGGAAAATATGATATTAACATTCCCGCCAACTTCAAATGAAGATTTTTAATTAAAAGTATAAATTTGTTATAATTTACAAGATCAATACCAGAGGGCATATTATTCTACAGACAATTTAATTCAATTTTGCAAGTTACATACATGGAAGACGCAAAAAAAATTACCATTCTTAATTCTATTTTCATCTAAGAAGTTTTTCTTCACTATTTTGATACATACAAGTACATAATATCATTCATAATCCTACATTGCATTATTATTGCATCATTATCCTACAAGTTATTATCTTTCGGGATCAGTGATATAAAGTGGATGAATGTCAACAGAAATATTTCTCATTAAATATAATTTGTAATTTTTAGCAATAGCTTCTCTTGTAAACTATTAAAACCTATTTTCTTGAATTAATGACCAAAACAAACATATGTTGAATGTAACATTATTTTCGACGATATTTAGTAATTTTTTTACAATTATCATGCGTTTAAGTAATTTTCATACCAGCCAGTCGTGTCAATTTACTCTGTTCTGCAATTAGGGATACAATCGACGAATGTTCAGGGCAATATTATTTTGTTTAACATTTTTCGCAAGTATTTAACAATGAATGATCACTCAGTTGCGCCTTTTCCTAGGAAGGGTGGAGCATAGTCTAGTTCTTCCGCAGCTCTCCCGCTATGTAGCTTATTATTCAGTGTTTCCTCAACTCAGAATCTACACCCCATATTGTTTGAAGAATTCAACTTAATTGCTTAAAGAAAAATATAGTCTTTTTTTTAAATATATATGTATATACCCAGCCTCTGTGAGATAACAACCCACTGTACGTTTCGGTACAGAGGCTGCATAAATTAGAGCGAGAGAAAAGGGCAGACGCGATGCTTCCACCACGCACTCAGTGGTGAGGGGAGCTATCTCTCTCCCTAGGGCTCACGGGTCTTATCGGACTCTAGATCTGGATGGGTGAACCAGAAAGGCTACATCGCGAGGTGTGGCTACTTTAAGGAACAAACAGACCCTGATCAGTGGGACTTAAACCTGGAATATTGAGGGCGCAAGTTCTCATGCTTTCAAGCTACGATGTGAAAGCCGTGTCAAGGGCTGGATGGTACCAGGGTTGAAAAATCCTTGAACATCCCGGCCTGCCCTCCTCAGTAGAGGCGGACAGACAGGGGTCTAGAAGGAAGTGCCTTAACGGAGACTTTGGGACACCAGGTCAAATCCCATAGTATGTAGACCCACCCCTGCGAGCAGGGCTCTGCAGGGGGTGTTTCTTATTTTCCTAGCTTCTAACCCATTCTTAGTTGCAAAATGCACCTCAGGGGGCAGTCTAACACAAGAGGTGCGAACTTCTGGATCCCTTGCGGATCTGGACTACCGAGCCTATCTAGGGGGTCTGAATTAGCCTTTCAATGGCTGAGACGGCAATCTCCATGATGCAGATTAATCTGCACCACCGCAAAGGCCCCCCCGCGGTTCAGGTCAGTGGTACAGGCAGGAATCGCCCTAATCCAAGAACTCTGATTTCGATTGACCCTAGGAAAACCGGTGGTTTCTAAGATCAGAAACCCCAGAAATACACTTCGGGACTCATATAAAGAGGAACTCAACGGGAGGACGGCGGAATTCCCCACAAGCTATGATATCATTGATGAGTTGGAGCATGCCGCGGACCTTCTGCGAAGGGCTCTGACTACATCATATGAGAACAATTGCCCTTTGAGCACAATTAAGTCTAGGAAGGAAGCAGAATGTTGTAATACCCACCCAGGGAGACTCCGTAAAAAGACAAGAATGTTGTGCAATAGGGCAAATAGAAGTAAATTGCCTTCAGACTGGGACATCTATGAGAAGGCCCAGTGTGAATACAATAAAAATACAAGAAAGTACGAACAGGAAGATTGGAGGGGCTTCTGAGAGGAATCGAATTATGAGCCTCGGGCTCATAAGGCTCGATAATAGTGAGTTTGCCGAAGACGAAGAAACAACGCTGAATCACCTGATGGAAGTTCCCTTCCTGGGTATTCAACAAATCCGAAACGACCGAGAGGAGGAAGGCTGGGGCCAAGAAGTGGAACAGGCCGACTGGACTTTCGCCTGGGAGGGAGGGTTACACTGCTGCAAAAGATTCCCGACCAATCAGCCTAACGCCTCTTATCCTGGGGACGTTGGAGAAGCTGGTCGAGAGATACATTAGGGATGAGATGCTCTTGGCCTCCCCGCTGCATAGAGGGCAGCAAGCTTTTTAGGCAGGCTGCTCTATAGAAACTGCGCTTCATGCTGTTGTGGCAAAACTGAAGCTTTCTACGCAGCAGAAGACTCGAAACAAGAGGGGGTGGAGGCCTAGTAAGGGGGATAGCTCCACGGTGTTGCCAAAGGGGGGTGTTCTATCTCCCCTCCTGTAGTGCATTGTGGTGGATGGCCTCCTTCGAAAGCTAAATAAAGAGGGGTACTATAGTCAGGGATATGCGGATGACTTTGTAATCCTAGTCAGGGGGGTTCATCTGGAAACGTTGATGGGTCTTATAAGGTCGGCGCTGCACATCGTAGAGCTCTCGTTCGATAGTTCAGGGCTTTCGGTAAATCCGGAGTTAGATATCCGGGAGTGATCCTAGATAGCAATCTGAACTGGAGAAAGCGCCTGGAGGCCCAATGCAGGAAATTTGTCATGACCATTCGGATGTGCAGGAGTGCCTTTAGGTTTACGTGGGGTCTAGGGCCTAGAATGCCTGCATGGATCTACTCTTCTGTCCTAAAACGCAGGCTCCTACATGCGGCCGTGGTCTGAGGACCACGGGAAAAATTAAAAAAATGCAGGACAGGCTGTGAAGATTACAAACGCTAGAATTTAGGGGTTCGACTGGAGTGATGAGGACTAAACCCACAGCGGCGATAGCACGCGACGGACTAGACACACTGTGCTCCCGAGAGATATCAGTGCATTGCCGATTCTACAGATGAGGCAAGATAAAATAATAAAACGCTTCAACTGTGCCAAAGCTTTCTGCGTCTGCATCTCAAGCAGGGATCTGTTGAAAGCAAATGGTAGCCCGCTTCTCCAAGGGGGAATCTGGTATACAGATGGCTCCAGGGGTAAGGGAGTGTCAGGAGCAGGAATTTATGGAAGCAAGAGAGGAAAAGGGATGTACATATATCACACTTGGGCGACAAGCTAATGTCTTTCAGGCGGAAATCCTGGCCGTTCTTGACTATGCTGAAACACTAACAGAAAAAAAACGCTGCTGGCAGACAAATTACTATCTGTTCAGACAGCCAGGCGAAACTCACTGTAATGGGGAACCCAGACATAACATCAGAACTACTTTGATAATGCAAAAAGGCAATAAACCAACTTGCAGAAAGAAACAATGTAGCTTTCGTATGGGTCCCTGGTCACACAGGGATCCATCCTGGGTTTCACCTATAGGATGAACAGAGCCAGGGAAATCTTGGGTTTAACCAAGAAAGATATAAGGACAGTGGTATGGATCCTAACTGGGCACAACCGCTTGAACTATCATCTGCAAAAAATGTGGTTAAACCCCGCGACAGAGTGCAGGAAATTCGGCAGGAATGACAAAACATCTCTGCATGTATTATGCCAGTGCCCGGCATTAGCTAAGCTCAGGCAACAGACCCTCGGGGCCCATTTTATGGAAACAGAGAAAATTACAATGCCATCAGTCGTCGACATACTTGCTTCGCGGAGAGGTCTGGTGTCGACTGCTAAGAGTTTAATAGGCTTTATACCTTGAGTGCCAGGGGAGCTCTTCATGGTCTTCCGGCCAGTTTTAAAACTAACTAGTTAACTAAGGGAAGCTACGACTTTCGGAGGCTCGCTAGTAGTGTTGGTAAATCGCAGTGAAAAGTCGACTTTCGACTTTTCGATCAAATTCTTACGGTGAATTTTGAGTCAGTTAAATCATTATCCAAACAAATATTTTGCTTCTAAGCCACGCAAAAAGAAAAGTTGGCTGAGATGCTTCGCCGAAATGCGTGTGCGCAGCTGATTAGCTATCAGTACTGCATTAGAAATTAACATCTCAGAACCAACCGATGTAGCAAGTGTTGGAAGGAATGCCATTGCCACCTTGTAAACATATGGGTACTCCCTCTTCATCGAGTTACACACGACCTTCGGATTCGGATTATATTTCCGACTGACCATTGGCCTGTTTAAATACTGTCGCAATTTTAACAGCAGTTCACCAGCAACATCTTGCCCGGAATTTACGGCTCTTTCTCTTACAAACTGATCAAAGCCTGACAAAAGATTGTCGTCGGGATCCACATTACAGATCTAAAAATCCTCCTGTAAATCCTGCCCTAAAATAGTACGTGAATCCACTGCAGGATTTTTTCAGTAGGGGTTTGCCATTATTAGGATAAGAAATGTGGAAAGCTTGTATCATACCTACGTAATTTATGAAAGCCGTTTTAACAGGACTCTGGTAATGAAATCACCTGACAGAAGAAATCGCTGTAGCATCTCGTTACACGAATTTCATCTAGTGCGGACTTCCTGGATCAATTCAAGGCACTCGTGGCCAATTTTCCCCGCTTCTTCTTGGATATTTTCAATTCGGAAGTATTATCGCAATTTCAATCACGTTGTATTCAAATTCAGCGTCATCAAATTCAATGGAGGTTTTCTAAAATTTGTTAATTACATCAACAACACGCTAGTTCATATTATTGTTTTCTGTTTTTTTTTCCACCGTAGTCGACCTGAATTGCAATCAATTAATTAAAGGGGTTGCCGTCCACTATCGTCAAAGTCGGTTGACCCACTTCTTTTGTGCCTCTAGTTAAAAAAAATACGGAAAACCATAATGTGCGATAGCATGTTATTGATGTAATTAACTGTTTTTAAAAAACCACTATTGAATTTTTGATTTTTTTGGAAAGTTGTTGGCTTCAGTAGAGCCTTCCAGCTTTATTAGTAGCTGAATTAACATCCTTCGCTTTTATTGACTGCCAACACCAAAGTTATTCACTGATTCGCAGAGAAGCCAGGATTTTTGAAACAGATAGTAAGTGCGTAAATGCGACACTGTTCGTGTTTAAACTAAAAGAGAAAATAATGATAGAATTGCAAAGAAAAGAAAGAGTGAGATATTTGGCAGATCCCACGAGGACATTAATTGTGCAACGTCAAAGAAGACTTATATTATGGAGGTCATCCACATTTTCTATGTTTTTATTGTACTAAAATTGAATAAACACCCAGATTCTGAGATATGTATTTTCAGAGATTTCAGATACTTTATTTTCCTCCCGAGAACCCTGAGTAGATTCTATGTTCAACTGCGATAAGATTAAGACATTTTTTACAGGAATAAGAGATAAGAAAAATTAGGTATACGGAGAACTTTCATGTTCATTCTAATCTGGTCTCGATTTTGTGGAAAAATGTAAACATTTTATTCTTCAAAGAAATAAATTAAATTTTCTCTTCTCCAAAACATATTAAATATTTCCTGGCAGATCCAAATTTATGTTTAAAACAATTGAAACAAATGAACTATTTGTAATTATTATAAAAACATACTAGCAAATTTTATTTGTTATTATCTCAATTCTGCATGCCAATAACTTCAATTTTAGCGACCACCGAAGAAAATTGGACACGAGAGTAAATGAATTAAGTTAATTCAAATGTTAAGCATGATAAATGTTTAGAATGAAGTAGCCGCAACCGGCCGTATATGACTGCCATATTTCCATATATTGCCAGATATTTCCGAAAATATTGCAAAAATAGGTAATTTATGCGGTATTGCTAATAACTAAAATTTCCTTAAATAACCGTTAAATTTCCGTAAATTTTCGGAGTTTCTGATAATTTCCAAAAAAATCTAAAATTACTTATAATAGCAAAATTTTCGAAAACCACAAAAATATCCAAAATAATCAGAAAATTTCAAAAATTAAATCAAATATGAGAATTGCAAAAATAATTAAAAAACAAAGTAATTTCTTTCTCTGGGAATGTGGCAGATTGAGATATTTGTTTATAGGAATTGTAATTCAAAATAAAGACAATTGTTGTATAATTCCTAGCATGCAGTTCTAAAATTACTATGAAGTTCTTATCAGATAACTGCTGCGGAAAACATCTTCTTGGTATGTAGAAATACTGAACGTACGCTTTCGTTCATAAAAATGTTTATAAGAATCATTTAAATGATTTCTAGATGAATTCTGGTGTCAATTATTACAAATAATGTAATTCCAATAACGATTGAAGAAAAAATTTTCTTCTACGAGAAATTTGAAACTTAGAAATTTGTTTATAGAAATTGTTTTTTACAATTACGAAAAATATCATTTAATACCGTATATACAGTTTCGGAAACTCCATCAACTAATTGTCGGATATTATCCGATCAACTCTGTTGGTCAATCATTACAAATAAGGTACACGTACTTCTATTAATAATTGAAGAAAAGATATTTTTGTCTACAAGGAAATGGCAGATTGAGATATAGTAATAACTTTTCATTGAATGCTATATATATAATTTTATTATTACAGTTCATCACTCTAATTTCACACATTCTTTCATGAATAAAATAGATACTGAATATCTATACTAGTATTGCCTACAATTTATTCATTTTTTATTTTATTTCATTTTATAGTACACAAAAGTTTATTTTATAAAAACCCGTGTGCAGTACAGCAAACTTAAGTGAGACTATAGTCTAGAGGCCAGGATGCCAATTTTTTTATATTTTTTTATATTTTCTTTTTTTTTTTTTTTTTTTGAAACCTTATACTAGAGTGGTAGTTTATAATAACAATACGTTATAGTTAGATGTTAGAAAGATCAGAAGTCATCATATGTGTATTATCCTTTGATTCAGTTGTGCTTCTCACTAGTTATAAAACTGAAAATAAAGATATATTTAATTCAAACATTAGCATCATAAATTGCACGCTATGCGCGCATGGCGTTTTTCAATGTCAGAGTACAAATAATGTTGTATGTTATAAAACTTAATACGTAATTCGTGTTTCAAAAAAAAAATTTCAATTTTCAAACAAGAACAGATGAAATCATCCACAGAAGGAAAACTTTGAACAATACAATTGAATGCCCAACCAAAAAATAAAGTTTCTTTGAATCGTAGAAAAATATTCATTGCCTGTCATTCCAAAAAACGTTTCTTTAATTCAAGGCAATTTCTTTCGATTCGAAGAAATTTCTTTGGTAGAAACGAAGCAATCATTGTTCCGATAGAATTTTTTGTTGAATTTGAAAGGACTTATTTTATTTTCTAGGGTTAGGTGGTCCCTGGCAGAATTCCCTATACTTTCCTTCAGATGCTCACCCTACCTTTTTACCGGAAGTGGTAGTATGTTCATAGAACGGGGCAATAGAAGAGGGATTCAATGTTGCAGTGAGTGAATATAGGGACGGGTTAGTAGAGGAGGAGTATTAGCGATTGGAAGAAGTTCGTTCGGTTGAAGAGAAGCAATCCTTGTTCCAATAGAATTGGTTGTTGAATTTAAAATGATTTTCTTTATTTTCTCGGGTTTCGTAGTCCCGGGCACGTACCTACAGTTTCCGGCAGCTGCCCACCGTGCCCTTTTATTGGAAGTGGTAGTATGTCAGTAGAAACGGCCAATGAGAGGGCATTGGAGTTAAAGTGAGGGGTGGGTGAGGTGAATTAGGAGAGGGGTGGTTATGTATGAAAGGGGTAAGTAGCAGTAGAGAAGTATGTCAAGGAATGTAAGGGTGTAGTTGGTCGAGGAGCGGTATTAGCGTTAGTATGGTTAGTAGAGAAAGGGCTTGAGGAAAGGTGTGGGTAAGTAAGGAGTGGGCAGAGGGGAACTGGGGCAGTGAAGAAAAGTGGGAGCGTAATTGAAAGTTTGTTGTGGTAGGGTAATAGTAGTAGTAGGGGTATTAGGGAAGGGTCATGAGGTAAGGGGTAGTAGTGAAGAATATGGGAAAAAGAAGAGGGGTGAGCAAGTGAGGGTAGGATGGAAGTGGGGGGGGGGACTTTATCTAAAAAAAAGTGTGAACTGTGTATGTAAAACATTGAATAAACTCACTGATCGTTGAAGTACTTTAAATGGGCGTCCTGTTTCTTTTGGTCTGCGCATCCCACCGCTGCTGTGACGATATTTTTTAATTGCTTTTCGATTTCTGCATAAGATATGGGTTTCTTGGGATCACTGGGATTTCGAACAACTTGAATAGCTGCGGTTATCTCTTTATTGTTCTCGAGGTCGTGATCATTTTTACATGCTTGCAAATCCTTAGTCTGTATATTAAAGTATTTAGCTAACGTTTGAGCATTGGTAAGCATCTTGCCCTGGGGCTTATTGCCAGCTGGCGGGGCGTCATTAGTTTTGTTCTCGGTTTTGCATTCTGAGAGTCCTGAAAATTGAACATAAAATTATATTTCTGATAGAAACTTCGGCAACTCTATTACAAAAAAAAGCTTCCTAATTCGGGATCATTCACAAATTATTCAAGACGATTTGTGAGGTGGGAGATTTGGTAAAAATGTACTGCTTTTCATGAGGAGGTGGGGAAAAACAGAAATATCGTAAAAAAATTAATTTTCAACAAAAAAGATCGAATTTTCAATGATCTAGTCAGATTTTGTCACAAAAATATGAAGTTTCAGCCATGATGAATAATTTCGTATACAAAGTAGCGGATTTTCAGAAAAGAGATGAATTTTTCAGTAGAAAAAAAATATTTTCAACCAAGTAGTTGAACTTTGAACTAAAAAAGGTAAATTGCTAATAAAAAATGGAATATTTTTCTCTCTTTAAAAATTCTTTTTTTAAAAAGACAGCAAAATCTATTTTTCAACAACATGGTCAAATTTCCGAACAAAGAAATGGATCTCTAAACCGAAAGCTTTCGTGTTAAAGATCTCTCGATAGTTTTGCGTTAAAAAATGGAGTGATAAAATTTTTAAATGAAGAATCATTTGAAAAAAGAAGAATTCTTAATGGAATAGTTTAATTTTCAAAAAAAGTAATAAATTTTCACCCAAAACGATGAATTTTCTACTACGAAGTTTATTTTTCGTCAAAAGGCGAATTGTCATCAATATATATGAATTATTATTAACCAAATACTTGAATTTTCAAATTGAACAAATTCATTTTCGACTAAATATTAGAATAGTTAAATTTTCAGTTACAAAAATTATTTTTTTGGTCTTGCTAAAAAATTAACTGAAATTTTAACAAGTACATTAATTTTCGTCGAAGTGGTTCAATTCCAAACTGAAAAATTTTAATTTTCAATCAAAAGTGAAATATCTCTTTCTGTTGACATTTTTTTTTAACGAAAACCAAAAGCTCCTCCTTTTTCAATAAAATAGTTACATTTTCTTCCAAATAAATAAATTATCAATTAAAATGATGAAACTTGAATAAAAAAATGGATTTTATGAAAAATATAAATTTTCAACTTGAAGAGTAGTCTTCTGCCAAAAAAGTGAATTTTTAACTAAATAAAATAAATTTCAAACTGAGAATGAAAAAGCTCTATTGCTAGTGGGAAATTTGTAGTAGTTGATATTCATACCAGAAAATATTGTAATTTTGAATAAGAATTGTTGAAAATTTCAGGGAAACGTCTGTAGTGATTTGTGGAATGCCCCAAAAAAAGAAATTGTTCAATTAGTTTAATTTCTCCAATTACACTCACCGACAGAAATTGCCGCCATAGTAAGGATAAAGAACTTCATCCTGGATGTGATGCGAAATTCACAAAAACAAATCGAAGAGTAAGACTTTAAGCAGAAACAGTAATTTTACTTCTTTCTGTTCCTGATGAGGTCGAGACCCTGATTTTCAGCCATTTATATACTGAAATTTATGACCCAGTTACCTTGTCTCTATTTGAAATTGGTTCATCATGAACAGGAAACACGCATATGGAACGCATTCTTTCTTATGAAGGTTCTGTTTACCGTATCATAAACTCAGTCTGAATAACATGTTTTTCAAACTAGATTTGAAATTCCACGCATTCATTAATTAGATTATTTTCAAAGCCTTTCTCATAATTCCAGGCAAAAAATTAAATTATTGGGCAGAATTTGCAATCTTTTGCCTTCAAAGTTGAACATTTTAAATGAATATATTTTGCCTCATTGACTGAAGCATCTTTTTTAGTTAGAAACTGAACTTGTTTGTTTCAAACCACCCTATTCATATGAAAATGTAATTCTTTGAGGGTAGACAATTGAACTATTTCGTAGAGCGTTCCTCATTTTGACTTTAAAATACAAAATTTTTAAATTAAATTTCTTCTCTATTCTGCCTGAAAAATCTTCCTTGGTTGAAGATTTATCTATTTCGTTGAAAATTCGTTTCCTTTGGGTTGAAATTTAGTGAGAAAATTCATGTATGTTGATGAAAATTCGAATCTTTTGTTAGAAAAAGAATCTTCTTGGTTGAAAATTCATCTTTCTTGCTGAAAATTCAACTGCTATTTAAAAAATGTACCTTTTTGATTGGAGATTCATTATTTTAGTAGAAAATTCCTTTCGTGGGTAGAAAATTTAACTATATTGGTAAAAATTCCTTTGTGTAATTTTTTGTGGTAAATTTTTTTTTTCGGCAGAAATTCAAATCGTTTGTTAAAAATTCTTTTTTTTTCTTGAAAATTAATCTTTTTGGTGGAAAATTCAGCTTTTTCAAAAATTCAAATATTTAGTTGAAAATTATGTTTTTCTCTTGTTAAGGAATTCATCTTTTTCATTCAAAATTCAATTACAATATTAAAAATTTACTTATTTGTTTGAGAAATTATCATTTCAGTTGAAATTCATATTTCTTGCTGGAAATTCAACCACTATGTTAAAAATCTCCTTTCTTGGTTGAAGATTCATCATTTTAGTAATAATTATGCTTTTTTGGTTGAACTTTAATTCTTTTGACTGACAATGTAACCATTCCTTTCTTGTTGAAGAAATTCATATTTTTGGTTAACAATTCAACTGTTCCGTCAAAAATTTATTCTTTGAACTGAAAAAGTCACAATTCCATTTTTGTTTAAAAATGCTACTTTTTCGGTTGGAAAGTCTACTATTATATTTTCAGATGATAGTGCATCCTTTTTGGTTCAAAAATTTATGATTTTGTTTCAAATTGATCTGTTTTCCCACAAACTTCATTTTTTCGCTTGAAACTTCAATATTTTTGATGAGATTTTCTGCAACTAAGGAAAATTAATTTTTGACGAAATAGTCGAATTTTCAACAATAAAGATAATATGTTTTAAAAAATGAGTTCAAAAAGTTAAAAATTCAACTGAAGATTCCTCAATTTGGTTGAAAATTAAACTGTTTTGGTTGAAAAGATAATACATGTTTTTTGCACATTTTCATAAAGTTTTAAATTATGCAAAAAATGTTAATAAATATTATTCTAATTTTGTTATAATAATAATAATTATTTTATTATTTATTATAATAATTAGAGTTTTTTGAATTAATTCAACTAATTAAGAATAAGGAAACGGTAAAAGTAGTCCGTGAGAAATAATTTCACCTTCGTTATCTAAAAATATGATGTTGTTTTCTAAAATGTGGCGTTGAGTCATGAAAATTTTTTATCAGCGATTCTGAATTACCTTGTATCAGAAGAATGCGGAAGAAATGCTTTCCACATTGTATTTTTATTAATGGCTCAATAATAAAATATGAAATAATATATTAAACAACAAATATTTTCAGAAAATAAGTATTATTCATTTTTTTACATAATATGACCGTTTTTCAATTTTTTTTATTCGGGGATTGTATAATTCGAACATTTTTCAGTGTCGATAATTTTATGTACTGAATTATTATATTGCAAATATTTCATTTTATTTAAAAATACCGAATTTGCAAATTCCTGAAGGATGAAATTCGCCACGGAAAATTGCCGGATTATAAAATATCCGACACTGGCAAGTTCTCGACAATAGAAAATTCCTAAATTTCAATGATTGAAGAAAAATGGTTTTCCACTTAATATTATTTATTAAAATAACAGTGAGCAAATATTTTGACCACAGA
Source organism: Andricus quercusramuli (assembly GCA_932178445.1). NCBI lineage: Eukaryota > Metazoa > Arthropoda > Insecta > Hymenoptera > Cynipidae > Andricus > Andricus quercusramuli. The sequence goes on along the minus strand of CAKNXH010001537.1, from coordinate 90,136 downwards.
CTTTTTTTTCACGCTTAATATATTTAAGAAAATTATCTTTCAAATTTGAAGTAACAATATATTTTTTTAATCTCCCAATCAAGCTTTCTTTGTAAACGTACATAGTAGCTTTGGAGAAATTTTTGCACACGAAATTTTCATTGCAGCAAAAAGTTTTAATTCCAGGAAAATTTTTTGGTTTTCAAAAAATACATGTCAAATTTCATGATTTTGTTATGTTACCCGTTATTGTGATTTCTTGAAAATTCGTTCAATTTGTGAACAAATAGTTGAATTTTTTACCAAGCAGAAATGGATTCTCAACAAAAAATATAGAAGGTTGATATTTTACATGAAAATGATTTTGATTTTAAATCAAAAAGCGTTGAATTAATCCAGACCAGATTGTATTTCAACATAGAACTTGTGTTATTAACAAACAAAAAAATGCTACCAAAAGCGACGAGTTTTCAAACCAGGAAGACAAATTGAAGAATAGTTGAATTTTCGACAAAAACAGATTTTTCATTTGAAAAAAAATTCAACAAAATTATAATTCCAGCCGAAAAATTATTTGTCATATCTACAAAATAAAAATTTGGAAGAACAGTGACTTCATATAAATATAATTTAAAAATTTTCTTAAATTCAATACATTTTGAAGTGAATCGAATTATTCCCAAAATTTTGCTTAAATCGTTCAATACGAAAACATTATTTGAAAATTTTCTGGATTGAATCAATTGAATCAATTTTCCAAAATTGAGAAATCCTTCTAAATTGTTATTTTATAATATAATCATTGTATCTAGTTTCGATTTTTTAGAAAAACGTGAATTATTATTTCTCATTTATCTGAGTTTAGATTAATTAAAGTAATTTAAGTCATTATAATTATTATATTAGTATATGAATAATATATATTATATAACATTTTATTATATTAATTATCATTTTCTGAGTCATTAATTTATGCAAAAATATAACAAAAGAATAAAATCAAAAAAGTCATTTTGAGACGTTCTCGCTTTTTTTTTACAATTTCATAAATTTTTCCAAAGCTTGAATTATTTTGAAATTCTTTCCGAAATTCTAAATCTTTTTTAAGATGACCCAAATGTTGCCTACAATTTTCAAAAAATTCGTCAACAACAACAAAAATTGCGTCAAAATCTTCTACATATTTTGTGAAAAATTCGAATAATCTTCGGAAATGCTTTGAAATCTTCTTAAATATTCTGATATGATTAATTTAAAAAGAAGAATTTCACGTTTTCTAAGGAATCTTTGAAAAAATGTAGTTCTCTTGAATTTCTTCAGAATTCTTAAAAGTCTTCTGCATTTTTTCCGAAATCCTTAAAAATCTATATTTTGTTTTCAATTTTCCGAAATATTTTCAAATTTTAAATCATTTATGTAATGTTCTCCAAACTTCTATATTTATTTTTTAAATTATCTGTAAATTTCCAAAAGTTTTCAAGAAATCTTTCAAAACTGAAAAATGCCCTTAAAGCTCTTCAGATTACTTCTTGATAATTTTAAAAATGTTTAAAAATGTTTAGATATTTCTTAAGTATTCTCTTTCAATCACTTTTAAAATCAAAAAATCTTTTCAAATTTTCCAAAGAATCTCGAAAAAGTTGAAAGCTCTCTTGAAATCTTTCGAAATTCATAAGAAATCTGAATTTTTAAACAAAATAGGTGAATCTTTAGCCAAGAAGTTACATTTTCGACCAGAGAGATGAATTTTGAACTGGAATGATGAATCTTGAATACATTTTGCTAAAACTAGTTTAATTTGTCATCAAATACTTTTTTTTTTAACTGAAAATGTGAATTTTGAGGAGAAACAATTTTCAACCTGATAATATTATTATTAGACATTTTATTTTGTGGATATGAAAAATATAGATCCTTGATGAGTCTGTAAAAAATGCAAATGCTTTTCAGGAATTTTGAAGGGATTCAAGAGAATTGAATGTTTTTCAGACGCCTAGAAAAATAAGAAATGACTTGAATTGAGAATCTTAAAGAAGATTATTGTTTATATTTGAAACATAATTTTTCAAAATATATTAAGCATGACAAACATTTCATTGGTCAAAATATTTGATTGCTGTAAGTTTAATAAATAATAATTACTGAAAAACTATTTTTTAATTCTTTAAATATGGAAAATTTCTATTTTCGGGTCGGATATTTCAAATTCCGGCAATTTTCTGTCGCGCATTTATCTACTGAAAATATTTTGTTATTTAATGTATTATTTTACATTTGATTACTTGTTTTAGCAATTAACAAAAACATCCAAAACGGAAACATTCTGTTCCAGATCCTCTTGACGCAATGTAATTCACTCTCGACGATGACACATTTTTGTGAATAAACACCACATTTTTTAAAATAACATCTTATTTTTAGATAACGAAGGTGAAATTATTTCTCATGGACTACTTTTATCGTTTCCTAATTTCTAATCAGTGCAATTTATTCAATAAATGTAATTATTATAATAATTAATATAATAATTATTATTATTATTTACACATAAATTTATGAACATGTGCCAAAAAAATGTTCCCTTTTCGACGGAAAGAGATAAATTTTCAAACAAAAATGAAATAGTTAAAGTTTTAGTTAAAAATTAATTTTTTACTAAAACGATGATTCTTCAACAGAAAAAATCAATTTCTAGGAAATAGTAGAATTTTCGAGCGGAAGAATTAATAGTTTTCCGCTGAAAAAACATATTTTTCAGCAAAGTATATTAATTTTCTGTCAAACAGTTTAATTTCAAGCTGAAAAATGAATTTTCCACTAAATTGAGAAATCTTCCGTTGAAATTTTAAATTTGTAATCTATTCTTTTTGCACAAAAATTCATTCATGTAATTGAAAATTTTAATAGTGTGATGTTGTTCTTTTTAATTAATCTTTTTGCTTTGAATATTATCTTTGTTGTTGAAAATTCAACTATTCCTTCAAAAATTTATTTTCATCAGTTGCAAAAAATTTCATCCAAAATATTAAAGTTTGAAGCGAAAAAATGAATTTTCTAAAGAATAAAAAGCAGCTGGATTTTCAACAAAATCATTAAATTTTGGACCAAAAAAGATGCACTATCAACCGAACAGTTGAATTTTTAAGCAAAAACATGAATTTCTTCAACCGAAAACCCATATTTATTAGAAAAACTGGAATGGAGGAATTTTCAGCTAACAAAATTAATTAAAAAAAAAAAGTTTTACAAAATATTTTAATTTTTACTCAAAAATATGAATTTTCACTAGGAAAATTAATCTTTTGCAGGAGCGTAGAATTTTGAACGAAATAGTTACATTTACAACCAATGAAATTAATATTCTACTAAAATGATGGATCTTCAACCCAGAAATGATATTTTTAACCTAGTGGTTAAATTCTCAGCGAGCAAGATGAATTTTCGACTGAAATGATAATTTTTCAAACAAATGCATGATTTTTTAACATTGTAGTTGAATTTTTAATGGAAAAAAAGAATTTTCTACCAAGGAAAAAACAGAATTTTAACTAAATAGTTGAATTTTTAAAAAAAGGTAATTTCCTAACTAGAACGATGAATCTTGAATTTGAAAAAATTAATCCGTAACCAAATAGTTTATTCTTTAATCAAGAAGATGAATTTTTGAAACGAAGAATTAAGTTTCTAGCAAAGGGTCGACTTTCTCATAATATAGTTTGTTCATGAATTCGTTACCGCCGGTGTGGGGAAGCGAGGGATCAGCACACTCTCAATTTAAAGCTACGTCAATCGATCGAGAAAAAGGTCCGAGCTATCATTCACGACAACTGTAATCTGAATGTTACGAATGGTTTTCACTTACTTGAATTCTTGTTGATTTTAATCCAAATAAGTGTACCTCAATTGCAATACCTTGTCAACTTGTTGGCTGAATCTGAATCTCCGAATCCGACACACGGGTTATCTCAATTGCATCAAAAAAAATTGTTTAGGTTTGGTTAAGGAATTAGAGCAGATGTAGGCTCCGGGAGTGACGACTACGATTGCTCTTCTAGAACAATCGATCCTGACGCAACTGGAGGTATAAGTCTTCCGACTCGTCACTTCCCGCAACACCAGAGGACGATCGAGTCGGGAAAATCACTTCACAAAAATTATTTAAGGAAACTCGAAGATAGAAACGGAAAAAACACTCATTGAATAGACTATTCAAGATCGAACTGAACTATGGAAAGAAGGGGCGGACGAAACCCCATATTCAAGCGATACGCACGCTGCTACCTGCCTCCCCATTCCAGCGGAAGAAGGAACTATAAATATAAATATAAAGGAAATATAAATATTGGAGAATAACACTTTTATCCGAACCCAAAAGAGTCTCCGAAGAGAAAAACAAAATTAGGAATAATAATTATTAACAAGTTGAATGTCCTAACAAAAAAATTAAATATCAACTAAAAAAAAAAAAGAATTTTCACCTTAATCTTCAACCAAATTTTTTTAAATCTTTGTTTCCAAATTAGTTTTTTTCTGGTTGAAAAATAATTCTTCAATGAAAAACATATCTCATTTTTGATTGAAAATTTAAATTTTTCAGTTCCCAATCAACCATTTGGTGAAAACTTTTTTTTTTTTTATTTGAAAATTGAAGTTTTTGGCTGATAATTCATATATCTTGCGGAAAATTCATCTTTAAGAATAATCCTTAGGTTAAAAATTTTATTATTTATTTAGGAAATCTTTTTGTTTTGCTTGTTACAAATTCCTTTTTTTCAACTTCATTTATTTAAGAAATATTTTGTTTGTTTGTTACAAATTCCTTTTTTTCAAATGTAAATATTATTATTTCATTTTTTACCGCATAACTCTTTTTCGGGTCAAAGATTCATTTGTTTTTTTTTGGAATTTGACTATGCATTAATTTAGTTTAGTTTTAATACGGGCGGCAAGCCCATGAAGAACTCTCCCCTGCCGCTCAAGCTATAAAGCCTATTGTGCCACACCCTTACTTATTCACTATCAGTAGTCGACCCCAGACCTCTTCACGAAGCCCAGTATGTCGACCACAAATCTCGTTTCGATTTCCTCTGTTCCCATTAAATGGACCCCAAGGGTCTGTTGCCTGAGCCTAGCTAATGCCGGGCACTGGGATAATACATGCAGGGATGTTTCGTCATCCCTGCCGCACCTCCTGCACTTCGTCGTGGGGCTATACCCCATTTCGTGCATATGATAGTTAAGCGGGTTACCATTTTCTTCCCACAGATCCCTGCTTGGGATACAGACGCTGACAGCTTTGGTGAAGTTGAATCGATTTGTTATTTTATCTTGCCTCATCTGTAGAAACGGCAGTGTGCTGATATCACTCGGAAGTCTAGTGTGTTTAGTCCCCGCAGTCCATATTTTTGCTTCCGCCAGGCCGCCCATCGTGTGAGCCGCTCTGGCGGTTATCGCAACATGAAGGGGTTCGCCGCCTGTCCTGCATTGTTTTAAATTCCGCTCATGGCCACCAGACCACGGCCGCGTGTAGGAGCCTGTGTTTTAAGACAGCAGAGTAGAGCCATGCAAGCATTTTAGGCCCAAGCCCCGACGTCAACACAAAGGCTCTCCTGCACATCCAAAAGTCATGACAAATTTCCTGCATTGGGTCTCCAGGTGCTTTGCCCAGCTCAGCTTGCTATATAGGATTACTCCTAGATATTTAACTGAAACTGAAAACGTCAGCTTCCCACCACAGAATACAGGCGCGTCAGCTTTCTGAACTTCAAAATTCCTCGTGAAAATGACCAGGTTGGTCTTTTCCGGATGTACCGAGAGTCCTGTGATATCGCAATAGAGCTCTACGATGCGCAGCGCCGATCTTATAAGACCCATCAGCGTTTCCAGATGAGCCCCCCTAACTAGGATTACAAAGTCGTCCGCATATCCTTGGGTATAGTACCCTTCTTTATTTAGCCTCAGAAGGAGGCCTTCCACTGCAATACACCACAGGAGGGGCAACAGGATACCCCACTGTGGGCAACACCGCGGAGCTATCCTCCTTACTAGGCCTTCACCCCATCTGGTTTCGAGTCTTTTTCGGCGTAGCATGCTTCCTTTCCAGCATACTAGCATGTCCGGCACGCTACATCTCAAAGCCTCTCGAAAGATGACTTCTGGAGGAGTATTGCTAAAGGCACCCTCCCTCTACATCCAAGAAAGCGCCCACAGCATACCCTTTTTATGCCAACTGCTGCTCCAATTTTGCTACAGCAGCATGAAGCGCAGTTTCTACTGAGCAGCCTGCCTGGAAAGCATGCTGCCCTCTATGAAGCGGGGAGGCCAAAAGCACCTCGTCCCTAATGTATCTCTCGACCAGCTTCTCTAGCGTCTTCAGGATAAAAGAAGTTGCCCTAAATAATTTTGTCAGAGAAGGGAAGACCAAATCCATGTCTTTTTGTAAAAGCGCTGGATAGTTGCCGTCCGCCCATTCCACCTTTTTGTACAATAATAAACGACCTTAGCAACGAAACTCCAGTTTGCCCTCTTCACCCCCTGGCCACGGTCTTTATCCTCTTAGTCGGTTCGGATTCGCTGAAAACCCGAGACGTGAACTTTAATCAGGTGATTCAGCGTTGCTTCTTCATCTTCGGCAAACTCACCGTTATCGAGCCTTATGAGCACGAGGCGAGCTTCCGCATTTTTTGCTAGGATCTTGTGGAGCCTCGCTGTTTCCGGAATGTTTTTCGATTCCTCGCAGAAGCCCCTCCAATCTGCCTGCTTATACTTCCTTATATTTTTATTGTATTCGCACTGGGTCGTCTCATAGATGTCCCAGTCCGAAGGAAATTTAGTTCTATTTGCCCTATTGTACAACATTCTTGTCTTTCTACGGAGTCTCTTTAGCTGGGTATTCCACCATTCTGCTCCCTTTCTAGACTTAATTGTGCTTGTAGAGCAATTGTTCTGATATGATGTTGTCAGAGCCCTTTGCAGAAAATACGCGACGTGCTCCAACTCATCAATGGTACCATAGCTTGTGAACAATTCCGCAAGCCTTCCTTCGAGTTTCTCTTCATATGAGCCCCAAAGTGTATTTCTGGGGTTTCTGATATTAGAAACCATTGGTTTTCCTAGGGTTAATTGAAACACGATGTATTTGTGGTCTGAATGGGACTCCGCATTAGATACTCTCCCCAAGCCGTATGGTGAGAGTTCGCATCAGAACTCAACAGCAGAGGAATCTTGTTCTCTTGACAATACCGAATTAGAGCCTCCATTTCTCTGGGAGGCGAGGGTCCCTCGGCGTCGCCAGGAAAGTAAGCTGAGGCAATAAATACCTCTAGCCTTTCTCCGATACTGCGCCTGAGTCTCGCCTTAATAACTGTCAGATCTCTGGAGCAGAATTTAGGCACCAAGATTGCATCCATACCCTTGACGGCAATGCATGCCCTTGGCGTTTCTTCGCATGGCCCCTTATGTATGGAGCCACATTCTGACAGGCCACAAATCCTTTCCCTGTATAACCAGCGTTCTTGGATTGGGTTGATCCCTGTCTGCACCGCAGTCATGCGTCTGGCTAGAACCGATGAAGCGCCTTTGCTGTGGTGAAAATTAATCTGCGTAATGAAGATTCCCGTCTGAGCCTTTGAGAGGTTACTTCGGGGCATCTCCGGACGTTTCGTGGGCCCCTGCGGATCCCAGTTGCGTCACCTGGAAAGGCTCCACCATCTTCATTATATCGCACCGCCTCTGGTGGGTTGCCCACTTTGGAATTTCGTTTTTTTGAATTATCAAGTAACATTTATGTCCCACGAGAAGCCAGGGAAATAAGAAACACCCCCCACGGAGCCCCGCTAGCTCTGCTGAAGGACACAGGCCAGTATGTCAAAGGATTTGTTAACCCTGGTACCATTCACCTCTCGACACGGCGATCACATCTTAGCTTGGGAGCATCCCTATGGAGGGTTTCAACGCATGAAAGTATTCTATTTTCAATTGAAAATTTATCTTTTTTAGTTCAAAATTGAACTACTAGGTTGAAAATACTTTTTTCTTATAGAAAATTCATCTCTTGTCTGAAAATCCTCCTCGTTGGACAGGAAATTATTCATCTTTTCTGAAACTTCGTATTTTTGTGTCAAAATCTGACTAGGTTATTGTAAAATTTGATCTTTTTGGATGAAATTCAACATTTTTAAAGATCTTTACGTTTTTCTCCACCCCTTCATAAAAAGTAGTGAATCTAATAATCTAATTATAACGTATTATTATTATAAACCTCCACTTGAGCATCAGGTTAAAAAATATATATATTAACAGGGAAAAAATTGGCATGCTCGCCTGTAGACCATAGTCCTACTCAAGTTGGCTGTACTATACACAGGATTTTTTCTGAAATATTCCTTATGTAATACAAAAAAAAATTATTACAATTGTAGGCAATGTCAGTACAGGTATTCTGCAAAGAGATTTTTCTTATGAAAGAATGTCTGAATTTAGTGTAATATACTGTCATAATAAAAATATATCAAGCATTCAATATAGAGTTATTACTATATCTCACTCTACCGTTTCCTCGTAGACAAAATTTTTTTTGCTTCAATTGTCATTAGAATCGCCTCATTTGTAATGATTGATCCACCGTCTTGATCAAACATTTGTTTCTATGATACATAAACTAATTTTCAATTAAATTATCCGGCAAGAAGTTGAGAGGGTTTCTGAAACTGTATATATGGTTTTAAACAATGATTTTCATAGTTGGTATACAAAATTTTGATGAACAAATATCTCAGTTTGAAACTCCTCGTAAAAGAAAATTTTTTTTAAAATTATTATTGGAATTACATTATTTTTACTAATTAACACCAGAATTAACCAAAACACCATTGACATGATTTCGGGAAAAGTAAATCGAATTTGCAAAACGAATCAAGCGACCGTGAAGATTCCATCTCTCTGGAAGGAGAATTGCGGTACGTGGGAAATACATATTAAGGCTTTGCTTATAAAAAATGATGCGTGGGGGTATATTAGTGGCACAAAATCGAAGCCAACAACCAAAAAGTTGGTTTCGGGCAATAAAGAAAGATATATCAAAATGTTGATTTTTGAAGGCAAAAAATATAATGTTCTGCAAGATGGTCGAATTTTAAACTTGAAAATATACAAAAAGCTTACAAAACAATTTAATTGACGTATGTGTGGAATTTTGAATTCTTGTTGAAAATCATGTTATCGGAAATGAGTACATGGTCTTGTATATAAAACCTTGATGTGAAAGAATCCGTTTCAAACCCGCGTTTTCTATTAATCATAAACCAACTTTGAATGGAGACAAGGTAAATTCTTCAGAAATTTCAGTGTATAAAAAGCCCGAAATGAGTATCTCGCCCTCAGAACAGAAATAAGTGAAATTACTGTTTATATCAAAAGTCTTAATTTCCGAATTTTTTTGTCAATTTTTAATCACGTCCAGGATGAAGCTCTTTATCCTTACTTTGGTGGCAATTTCTGTCGGTGAGTATAAGTGAAGAAATTAAATGAATTAAAACAATTTCTTTTTCGGGGTCATCCATAAACGGCAATAGGCGTTTTTCTGACAATTTCAACAATTCTTATGTAGCATTTATTTTTTTTCTTGAAATGTCAATTATTACAAGCTTTTCACTTAAAATGTCGATTTTCCATTTTTAGTCTTAAAATGTATCTTATTTGTTTGAAAATTCACTTTTCTTGGTGAGGGAATTATTCTTCGTATTCGAACATTCCTTATTTTGGTGATAATTAAATCAGTGAATTGAAACAGCCGTCTTCTTTTTTGAAAAATTAATTTTTTTGACTGAAAAGGTAACTATTTCTACTGTATTTTTCACTGTATTTTGTTGGTTGGAGATTCATTGATTCAGTTGAAAATTCATTTCTTTAGATAGGAATTAAACTATTTTGTTGATTTTTTGTTTTGGTTTAAAATTTCGTTTTCTTTTGGTTGAAAATTAGTTTTTTGACTTAAGAAAGTGAGATGAGGTTAACTATTCAACTTAAGGGTTGTTTTTATAGGGTGCAATGTACGTCGATCCATCAAAAAGGCTTACAGGGCTTCAAGGTCAGATGCGATTAAATTTTGGCTTATTCGAGTCGAACTTTGGTTTATTCGAGCTTATCCAAAAATTGCCAAAACCAGTGAAATTTACGTTTTCAGTTTGATAGTCGACAACTTAATTGAAAATTGATTTATTTGGTTGAAAATTCTCTTTTTTGTGAGAAAATTATTCATCTTTGCTAAACCTTTACATTTTTGTGCTGAAAGCAAACTATTTTTCTGAAAATTTGACCTATTTTGGTTGAAAATGTATATGTTTTAATCCAAAATTTCACTTTTACTCAAACCAATCGAAATTTCGCTGAATTTTTTGCTAACGAGAAATTTTACTCACGTTAGATCTTTCAGTTCCCCCCACACACGTAGGAAAAACAGTTAAGTTACTTCAGATCCCCCGCCCACCAATCATCCTACATAATTTGCGGATGATCCCTAATTTCAAAACTTTTTTTTAAATAGAGTATCCGTGCCGTCCATAACTAATATAACTTTTTCTTAATGTTCAGGATTTTCAGAAAGCAAACTCAATAAAACCCCGCCAAACGGTGGAATGATCCCAGAAAAGGCTTTATCAGATTATTTTGATGTATCAGGTAATGATTTGGAAAAGTGTAATGATGACTACAATGAGAGGATAAAAAAAGTAGCAGACAAACTTACAGCTCTTTCAGATGCTTATTATGATAGCCACAATAAACCACACGGTGATGCTTTAAAAAAGTATGTAACAGAAATCTACCAATCAGCGTTACCATGCTTCAAACAAGAGCAATTGAATGCCAAAGTGACCAAGTATATGGACCAGTAAGTTCGTTTAATGTTTTATATAAGAATTTCAAACTATTTTTGCACATCAAGTTTTGCCCCTCCTAACACTTTCCCCCACCCCCAACTTGCTTACTCCTCTTCTACTTCCTCTGCACTTCACTGAGCTCTTAATTACTGACTCTTCCCTCAAACCCCTACTGAGGCTTCCATGCTACCTCAACCCCAAATTCCTTCGTACATTTTCCCCCTACTTACTCACATATCCTTTCACATCCCACTTACGTTTCATAACTCCCATCCTCAACTCTCCTCTACCTTCCCCTCTTTTTCCCATCCACCTTGTGCTGTCCTTCCAATACTAACACTACAACCCATGCCGTACTTTCTCACTATTACATTACTCCTATCCCCCTTCTCATACAATGCCGCCTCTCAAGTCACTTTCTCTCCGTCCATCCCTCACTTGCTCATCCATCATAGGCCTCCCTACTACTACAGTCTTCTACATGCCCTTCTACTGTCTCCTCACTATCCCACGTATAAGCTTCCTTCTAGTGCAGCCCCTCCCCTAGTTCCTATCTGCGCTCTCCTTACTTACCCTCTTCTCTGCTTTTGCCCTTCCCCTATCAACCCTAGTAACGCTTATACTCCTCCCCTACTACCCTGCCCCTATATTCTTTCGCATACTTCCCCTTTTGTACTTATCCCACCCATACATCACTGCCCCTTCTCACTCAGGCCTCACTTGCCCTCCTATTCCCTCTCCTACTGCCCCTACCTATCAACCCTATTATCCGTTCCACTAAAAAGGTACGTTGAGCAACCGACCGAAACTATAGTCGAAGGCAAACTTGAAGTCCAAGTAATATAACATTAACTTAGAAACTCGTACTGATTTTTTCTTTAATTTAATAAACAATTATTATCATCCTCTGAAAAGTGGTCACTTCTTTTTTTTTTCATTTCTGTTCCTATTTACTTCAATCTAGTATAAGAACACTCAAAAAGTCATTATCGTACGGCGTCCCAGCCTCACTTTGCACAAGGAAAAACTGATCTTCTCCTTTCTTTTAAACAGCAACCTAAAAAACGCTTAACGTGTCAAGTTTGTAAACTTGACGTGAACATAAATTTAATGTATGCACATTTTTTAAGTCAAATCAATAATATTGCAAAAGCCTTGAAGTCTGTCCCTCAATTTTTGCCATTTCAGACGTCATTACAGTACGTCTTTTTTTCTAGTAAAATATTGTAGTTACAGTTGAGTGATAAATACAGAAATATTAGGCGTATCGTTTAATACAAGATTTTATAAGATTGAGATTAAAATATTAACTCTCTTTTTTGTGAATCCGATATTGAAACTGAAAAGTGCATCTTGACAACAGAAACGTCATTCGCGTACGTGCGTTAAAAACCATTTTCGGGGTGAAAAAAAATGATAAAACCCATTCAGTTACTTGCTTGACGGTGTTTTCTCTCATAAGTAGGTGACTTTTTATAATTCAAATCTGTTATTTTTTTATGAACATTGATAAAGGTTAAGCTTTAACGTTTTTTGTGCATCATTACGGTACGGTACAATAGAATAGCGTACGTTAAGTTTTCTACAAAAGAAATGAACTTTCAACTGAAATAATGCATCTTCAAAACAAAAAAAAAAAAAAAAACATTTCACCAATTAGGTGAGCTTTCAACCAAAAAAATGAATTTTCTATGAAGAAAAGACAAATTTCCAATTAAAAACACATAATTCAAACATAGAATAGAATAGTTTAATTTTCAGTTAGGGAAATACGTTTTTGAACAAATTAAATAAATTTTCAACAAAATAGTTAAAGTTTCAACCAAACAAATAAGTTTTCAACCGAAAAGATGTAATGACTATAACAAAAATTTGACGAAAAATAGAATACATTAACATTTTTAGATAAAGAAACTAATTTAAAAATTTTCATTCAAAATATAAATTTTTAATATAAAAAATAATTTTCAACTAATGAAATAAAATTTTCAACCAAAAAGATGATTTTTTTTACCAAAAAAGAATAATTTTCAAGAAAATACATGAATTTCGCAACAAAATTTTCAATTTTTAATGGAATTTTTAATCAAATAGTTGCACCTTCCACCAAAAAGGTTGATTTTCTACTAAAAAAAA
>CAKNXH010001537.1:65719-76744 GCA_932178445.1 Andricus quercusramuli | reverse complement strand
AGAAATTTCCGATAATTTAGCAACTTTTCATAAATTTCCGGAAATTTGTGAAATTTAGCATTTTCCGGAAATTTTTGAAATTTTTGGATTTTTTCCAAAAAGCTTTGGATACCTTGAATTTCTGAAAATTTTCGGTAATATACATATACACCGGAAATTTCCGGACATTTTTGGTAATTTTACCATAACTTTCCAAAAAAATTATTCTTATTGTTTCTCAAATCGAAAATTTCCTGCATTTGTTACAAAAAATATCGTGTGCAACAGGTGCTGAAAGTAGACAGTTGCAACTCTTGTGAAGTTTACAGTACTTGCCATCGGCTCATCTTCGGGTCGTTTCCGGCTTGTCTTCGGCTCGTTTACAGCTCGCCTTCGGCTCGCTTTCAACTCGCCTACGACTCGCCTACAACTCCCCTTCGACTCGCCTCTGGCTCGTACAGCAAACTTCACACTCGTGTGGAACTGCCTACTTTCCGCACTTGTAGCACAATATACTATTTAAGAAAATAACTTAAATTTTCGTAGAAGTAATTAAATTTTTAAGGAAACAAATGAATTCTCTACTGGAAAGATTAAATGTCTATAGAAAAATTTCAAAAGAAAATTTGGTTGACTTTTTAGAAACAAAAATATTATTTTCATTAAAGAACCTAACTTTAGACTTGGTTTTCTTCGATTAAAACTGTAACTAACAGATCGACTCATTTTACCTAACTGGTAGGTAATCTACATCTCATTTTACCCAACTGTCAGGTAATCTTTATTATCTAGTTGTATCATTTCTTACTGAATCGCGAATTAAATTATAATGAATTTATATTAATAATTCATATTTTCACATAAAATATTACTTCTACGAATCATAGTTACTTTATTTATGATTCAGGTTTCAATTATTTTAATTAAAATTGGTCTTTTTCGCATCATTTCAACTGTTTTTGTTTAAAAATGAACATCTTTTTCTATTGAAATGCCTATTATATATTAAATTTTGTTGAATACAAAATCATGTTTCCCTTAAATTGGAAAACTACACGCACGCATAGCGCGCAATTTATGATGCTAATGTTTAAATTGAATATTGCTTCATTTTCAGATCTGTATGAAGAGATGGCTAGTGAACCAAAGGATAATACACATATATGACGACTCCTGATCTTTCTAGAATCTAATTATAACTTATTGTTATTATAAACTATCACGGTAATCTAGTATGAGGTTCAAAAAAAACTTAATTAAATTAAAAAAAAAAAAACATTTACATGCTCGCCTCTCGAACTGTGCTAATAACTGTGCTTATAACTGTAATAATAAAAATATATGTAGGATTCAACAAAAAGTTATTACTACATCTCAAACTTAAAAATTAATTTGTATTATTGTTATAGATATATTCATGAAAGAAAACCTAGCTTGATTTCTCTAAATACAAGAAAATATGTTTTTACTGAAATAATTTGGCTTTATCTTTTCTCTTTTTATATTACAAGTCCTCTTACTCCTTCTTTAAAAATGTTAGGTTTTGCCACAGAGTTATGAAAATTAGCAAATATGAATAATTTGCTACCAAACAAGGCCAATTTTCAACAAAATTTCAAATGTCATTTTTTTTATTTTGAACAAAAAAATTGTGAATTTTCAAACAAAGAAATAGTTTTTAAGAAAATAGTTAAATTTTCAAACGAACAAATGAATTCTCAACCAACTAGCTGAATTTTTAATGAAAAAAAGTAATTTCGAACTCAAGAAAATTAGTCTTCGTTCAAAAATCGAATAGTTAAATGATCAGGAAAAAAATTCATTTTTGACTACAATATTTTTATTTTTATTCAAAAATGGAATAGTTGAAACATTATTTTTCTCTAAACTAAAAGCCACAAATATTCAATAGAATAGATAAATCTTCATCCAAAGAAATGAATTTTTGATAAATTAGTTTCACTTTCCGCTACGTAGTTGAATTCTTAACCAAGAAAAAAAAAGTTCGCTCAAAAATGGAATAGTTTAATTTTCAGTTAGAAAGGTTAATTCCTAACCAAAAAAATACCGAATTTTAAATAAACATAAAAAAACTTATAGTTTTTAAAACATTCTATTTTCTGAAATTAATTTCATTAAGGTTAAATTGCTTTTAACATTCAGATAAGGAAATCGAAGATTGATTTAAATAGCCTTGTTAGTTAAAAAAATTTCTTCAAATCAAATAAAAATTCACTTCTTTGATTGAAAAAGTATAATTTTGGGTTGAAAAATAATTTTTTTTCTACTATTGGAAAATTCTTATTTGTTTGAAAATTATTTTTGTTATTGAAGATTCATCATTTGAATTAAAAACTCATTTCTTTGCCTGAAAGTTGAACTATTTTTTCAATTCGCGTTTATTTGTTGAAAATTCGACTATTTGTTTGAAAATATATTATTTTCATTAAAGACGCATCATTTGAGTTAAAAATTAATTTTTTGGATGAAAATTAATCTATTTTGTTGAATCGAACGAACTTTCCTTTAATTGAGTGCTAATAAATGTTTTACATTCATTTAAGGAAATATTTTCGAATCAAAGAATTTTACTGTCGATCAAAAATGTATTTTTATGAAGGTTATAAATATTTTGATGAACCTAACCAATGATTCATTATTTATAAATTTAAAAAGACTGCATTTCCATTGCAATTATTTATGAAAAAGTCAATAATGTTTTTATACTTATGTATAAGACATTCATTACTAATTTCCTAATTGTTAATAACAAATTTTAAAAATAGACACCGTATCCGACTACACTTGTCGAAGAAAAATCATTTGTTTCTTCAACTATGTTTTGCCCAACATTTCCAATTCCAGAATAATAACATTCCTTAAAGTTTGTGATAATACCACGTTCGAAAATTCCAGTGATAAAATAACCAACACAAACAAATTTTCGAAAGAAATTCTGGAATCTAAAAAATTAATGAATTGTTCCATTTTATGTACTGCTTCTCATCTCTTGATTTACTGATTCCTTAAAAAAATATTCAATGTCGAAACAGCTTGTTTTTCGTTATTTTAATACCAGGTAATTCATATTCATTGATAAGAAGTTTTCTTGAATAAATACAACATTTGCAAAATAAGCATTATATTTTTAGATAACAAATGTGAAATTATCTCTACTCGCCTAGTTGTATTTTTTTTCAATTTCAAATTAGTTCAATTTATTCAATAATTGTATTTACAAAAATTATTATAATATATTATATAATATATTTAATTAATATTTTGATGTAATACTTTCAATCATTTCAATTATTTGAAACTAAGATCTTAGATTTGCCAGGAAATAATCAATACGCCTTGGAGGAGGAAAAATTTAATTTTTTTTGTTATGACAAATAAAAGTTTGCACTTTTCTATGAAATCGAGACAGGATAAGAATAATGTCAAGAAAGCCAAGTCATTCCTCTCAAAAACCTAAAATATATCGAGTTTTTTTGAACTTGGGAAATTTGATCTTTTTCAGTTTTTGCTGCTAGCTTCTTGCTTCCCTGCTTTTGTTGAATTGTCAAAAAAAGATAAATTTTCAACGAAAGCGATCAATTTTCTACAAAAATTAATTTTCGTTAAAATACATTGATTTTCAACCACATTTTCAACAGAAGACGAATTTTCAACTAACGATGATGTAACATTTTTAATGCTTTTGAAAAAATAAGAAGGTCATATTGTGGAGGATTTAACGAGACGTAGACAATGAATTTTCAACTAAGAAGATTGATTTTCTACCAGAAAGAAATGTGAATTTTTAAGAACAACTATTAGTTTTCAATGAAAAAATATGACAGCTACATCTTAAATTAAGAAACCTAACTTCTAATCTAAACCAAAGACAATTTTTGATAAAATAGTTAAATTTGTAACCAAATTTTAAAGCATCATTTAAAATTACTTAATTTTGAACATTTTTTCGAATAATTCAACGCTAAAGGCTTGAAACAATTTCTTCCCATTTCTAACGGTGAAATGAGAACGAATTATTGACCAAACAAAAATTGATGTTTAATTGAAAAAAATATTTATTCTTCTACAGAAAAAAATTTCTTAACTGAATACATGAATTTTTGACCAAATATTCTAATTTTTAATGGAATTTTTGAACTAAAAGTTGAATTTTCAACCAAAAAAGTGAATTAGTCACCAAGAAGGTTAATATTCTACCACAAAAGACAAAGTTTCAAGAAAACACAAAAACTTTCGAACAAATATTTGAATTCAAAACTGAAGAAGATTGGTAGTGAAAAAAACATGATAGAAAGCAATTTCCAGTTAAAAAATTGATTTTTAATTTAGAGAGAGACTCATTTTTAACTAAATAGTTGAATTTCTAACTGAAGAAGTTGAATGTTCAACCAAACATGGAATTTTGAACAAACAAAAAGACTTTTTCAGTAAAATCATGAATCAACGATAAAAAAAATGAATTTTCAAAAAAGTAGTTCCACTTGGATTTTTTTCTAAAAAAAAAAGACTACATTTGCTTCATAAAATTATTAACCTGTGAGTCATATTCTTAAAGATTACGACAGACAAGAAGTAAATTACCCTTCATCAACCAAAAATCTTTGCTCCACATATGAATGATATTTGCGTATTAATAGGTAGGTACATATTGTGAAATTTTAAGAAACAACGCAGTCGTCATGAAACACGTCTTCAAATTTAAATCCACGACCAACACTTGTAAAAATTGTAATCAATAATAAATCTTTCCAATTACGCAAACTCTATTTTCCTCCATTTGTACATAACGTGGAAGAAAAGAAACGATTTCATACATCATCATACATAATAATATATCCGATCTAGAAAATTCCTGAATTCGAACAATTATTTTTTTTTTATTAAAAGTATTCATTTAATAAAAATACAGCGATCATGTATTTGTATGAAAATCTTTTCAGAATGTTTAGTCTCTAAAATTATTGTTTGGATTTAAAGTAACAATAAGAGAAACAAATATTCATGAAAATATTTATTTTTTCAATAATTGTTATTTTAAATGCAGTTTATACGGACCCGGCATATTTTGCCGAATTTCAATTCCGGCATATTTTTAATAACGTCATCATTTTCCATAGAGTGTCATAAATCTCATAAAGTTCCACAAATTTCATTAATTTCTACAAATTTCATAAGTTTTATTTCACATAAAGAAAAAACATGAATTTTCAGCACAACTTGAAACGTTAAAATATCAATTTTTGAATGCAAAAATTAATTTTCTGCGAAAATGTTGTATTTTTACAAAAGAAAAAAAAGCTTAAGCCCAAACAAATGAAGGGACAAGAAAAGAAAAAGAACGAATTCTCAATAA
Source organism: Andricus quercusramuli (assembly GCA_932178445.1). Classification (NCBI taxonomy): domain Eukaryota; kingdom Metazoa; phylum Arthropoda; class Insecta; order Hymenoptera; family Cynipidae; genus Andricus; species Andricus quercusramuli. The sequence continues at coordinate 71,391 of CAKNXH010001537.1, read as the reverse complement.
ACACGACTGATTTTCATCTACAAATGTAAAACTTTCATTTTAACTTAACAAACCTAATTTTCCACCCGAAAAAAAATATTAACAAAATAGTAAAATTTTCAACCAGAGAAAATAATTTTGAACTAAAATGATAAATTTCAAGGAAATAAATAATTTTCCCCAAATAGTTGAATTCTCTACCAAGTACATGATATTTTGACGAAAATGATGATTCTTCAACCCAAAAAGGAAAATTTTAACATTGTAATTAAATTTTTTACTGAAAAAAAATTACAACAAAATAGTGGATTTTTTAACCCAGTTAATTCTTGAATTGTAATGATGAATATTAAATTGAAAAAAAATTGTGTGTTAATCCAGAAGATCAATTTTCAAATAAACTGATGAACTTCAACAACGGAAAATTGAGTTTTCACAAGGTATGTTGAATTTCTGACGATAAACAGAAATTTTCTACCCAGAATGCTGACGAATTTTTATCAAAGTAGTTACATTTTTCGCGATGGAAATGAATTTCCTATTAAAATAATAAATCCTCAACCGAAAATGTACGATTGTAACTTAGTAGTTGAATTTGCAAGAAGAAAGATGATTTTTTGATCAAAAAGTATCGAATTTTCAATAAACATATTTGAATTAAACAAAATAAATTTTCAACCAAGGAAATTAGTTTCCTAGCAAAAATATTTGAATTTTGAATAAAAAACAATGAATCCTCAACTACAAAATGTGACAGTTCCATTGTCAGTCAACAAACTTAAACAAAAATAGATATTTCGGGCATAAAGAAAGATATATTCATTTGAAATGTTGATCTTTGAAGGAAAAAGAACAAATTATCCTCAAAATGATTCAACTTTCAGCCTGAAAATTTAAAAAAAGGTTGAAAAACAATCAAATTAAAAAATGCGTATAATTTTTATTCTAGTTGAAAAACACGTTATTCGGAATGAGCTCAAGCTCTGGTAAATAAAACCTTGATAAGAAATAATGTTTTCCATAAGCGTGTTTCTCATCAGTTGCCTAATGCCAATACTTCTTTATCTCTGCCTTCCTTTTAGACCCCCTTCTATCCAATACCGCCCCCCCCCCCCTCACCGAAATTTTCCTCCGTTCATCCCTCACTTGCCATCCCATCTGATGCCTCCCAAGTATATAAGTGGCCCAAACTCAGTACCTCGATATCATTAGGAACAGAAGAAAGTAAAATTACTGTTTCTATTAAAACTCTTTCTCTCTGATTTTTTTTAGTAAACTCTTAATTACCTTTATCATGAAGCTCTTCATACTTGCTTTGGTAGCAGTTTCTGTCGGTGAGTCTTGACCAGTTCAACTACGTTGCTTGAAAGCTGAACTTCTGTATTTTTTGGGTTGAAGATTCATTGTTTTAGTTTTAAAATTCAACTACTCGGTCGAAAATTGATCATTTTGTTCAAAATTCTTACATCTTGTTAAAAATTTGTCTGTTTTTGTTCAATTTTTGGTCACAGAACACATTTCTGGGTTGAAGATTCACTTCTTTGTTTGAAAATTTAATACGAAATTCCCCACCCCACAAATTCTCCTACACAATTCGTGAATGATCCCTAATTCAAAAGCTTTTTTTTCAATAGAGTATCCGACGATTCTACTACTAATATACTTTTCTTCCAATATTCAGGATTTTCAGAAAGCGAAACTATTGTAGCCCCGAGAATTCATGAAAATACCCCAGAAGAAACAATATCAATCCTTTTTAATATACAGGCTGATGATTTAAATAAATGCAAAGTTGCTGACGACAATATTAGGATGAAAAACGTAAAGTACAACCTTGGAGCTATGTCAGAAGTTGCTGCTACACGAGCTGACTTGACAATTGATGTTAGTAAGCAGATATCCTATAATGTCATCGCAGCAGCGTTACCATGCTTGACACCAAAGGAAATAAACAAAAGAGTGGACACATTTATGTATCGGTAAATTTGTTTAATATTTTATATATGAATTTCAAACTATTCTTTCAGATAAAGTTTTCCCCCTTCCCACACTTCCGCCCCAACCCTAACTTGTTCACTCCTCTGCTACTTTTCCTACCTTTCACTACTGCCCTTTACCTACCGGTCAATCCCAGATATCCCTTCTCCCTACTACGCCTTCCCTACTCCCTTCAATCAAAATTCCTTCGCATACTTCCCTCCTTCTTTCTCGCACATCCGTCCACACCCCACTGATAATTTATACTTCCACATCCTAACTCTCCTTTACGCAACCTTCTTTTCCCTCTCCCAATCTTACTGTTCTTCTCACTCCTATTGTCCTTCCTATACTGACAATACTACTCATATCGTAACTCCTCACATCTACCTTCCTTGCACACCCCCTCCGGTTTAACGCCGCCCTTTAATTGAGTTTCCCTCCGTTTATCCCTCTTTTTCTCTCCCATCGCATACCTCCCCACCAAAACAGTTTACACTTTCCCTTCAATGCCCAAACAATAACTTCTATTCTAGTGTAGCCTTTCCCTAGTTCCCCTATGCCTACCTCGCAATTGTTCTCATTCCTCCTACAGACCTTTATCTACTTATCCTACTAACGCTAATACTCCTCTCCTATTACCTGACCCCTACATTCCTTCGCATACTTCCCTACCCCTACTTTCCTTATCCATACATCACTATCCTCTTTCACCCACTGCTCACTTGATCTCCTGTGCCGTCTTCTACTGTCCCTTCCTAATAACCCTACTACCCCTTTCGGCAGAGAGGTACCTTGGGTAAAAATTCGAAACTCTAGGGGTTTCTGCCCGGAAATACGAAACCCTAGAATGTACAGGAAATCATTATAAATTAAATACAAAAATTTCTATTGGAACGAACAACCATTTTTCTCAACCCAAAAAATTTTGTTTGAATTAAGAGAAATGGCTTTAAATGAAAGAAACCTTTATGAAACTGAGAGCCAATAAATATTTTTTTATAATTCAAAGGGACTCTCTTTTTTGTTTGAGGATTCAAGCATTGTGTTCAAGATTTGTCTTTTCTAAATGACTTCAACTGTTTTTGTTTGAAAATTGAAATCGTTTTTGATTGTAATGCCAATTATGTATTAAGTTTCTTTACATGAAAAATCATCTTTCCCCTTGAATTGAAAAGCGCATGCATAGCGCGCAATTTATGATGCTTATATTTTAATTCAATATCGTTTAATTTTCAGCGGTAAGAAGCATCATTAAAGTGGATAATGAGAATGACAAGTGAACGAAAGGATGATACACGTATGACGACTTTTGATCTTTTCACAATCTGATTATATCTTATAGTTATTATAAACTGTCACTGTAATCTTGTGAAAGATTAACAAAAAAATCTAACTTGAAAAAAAATTTGGTTGCTCGCTTCTTGACCATAGTCATACTTAAATCCGTTGTACTATACACGGTGTTGAATCATTAGAGTTTTTATTTAAGGGAGAATGTGTGCATCTAGTGCAATGGACTGTAATAATAAAAAGATATGTAACATTCAATGCAGAGTTTTAACGATATTTCAACCTATTGTTTCCTTCTAAAGAAAAATTACTTTTTCTTCAATTATTATTAGAATTACCGGATTTGTGATGGTTAACAAAGCAGAATACAAAGAAGGTGTTTTTTACTAGCGGTATCCGAAAATAAATTAAGTGGTTTTTTAAATTGTATATAAGGCATTATTTGTTCTAACTAACAATAATTATTGTTCGAAAAATCATTCACATGATATAATATGAACATTTTCATTCTATGAATTAAATAACAATCATCGAAATTTTTAGAAAAACATTGTACAAACATCTCAATCTACCGTTTTCTTTTAAAAAAAATCACTTTTTTCAAATTACTGTCGGAATGCTCTTATATTTGACTATCAATTGAAATAATTTCTCTAAAATTAATTTATATCACTGTTACAAGTATTATTTATATAAAAAGTTATATTTGTCAATTTTGAATCGAAAAAAATTTTTTTTCACTGAAATCATCCGGAAATAAGGTAATAGTGCTTTTCTAATTGAATAAGAAACATTAAATAGAAACTCTCTTTAGTGTTATTAACTATTTCTGTAAACTTACTGTAAATTTTCTGTATGCGTTAACGCATACCTCAATCTGCTGTTTTCTGAAACACTTCATAATGTGGAGAATTTCATCTTTCAAGAATTTTTTTTGTTTGAAAAATGTTCAGAGCCGGAAATTTTTAGTAGCTACTACTTCAAGATAAGAAACATCAATCAAATCTTGAATTCCTTCCCTTGGAGGATCGCTTAGTAATTTCGAAGACGATTTTCAAGCATTGATCCATGGGTCGAATTCGACATTCTTTGGTACTTGAGGGCGCTTTTGTTCATTCTCATTGTTATGATTCAGCCCTTAAAGGAATTCTCTCTTCAAATCCGGCAAACATTTTATCTGGACGGAAAGATTCAGCTCGCCTGGTGACAATCTAAGATTAATTTTTTCTCTTTTTTCATTACCTGTCCTCTCTCTCTCTTTCTTCGAAAATTCTATTAAACTTTCCTTCATCGGTCTTTCTATGTATATCTACTTTTCTTATTTCATCATTTAAACTTTGATCAAGTTTAGAGGATATTTCAAAATTGTAAAAAGCTTTGATTAATTGGGGAATACGCTGGGGAATATTGAAAAGAAAAGATGTAACGAATTTTAATTTCTTAATTTCTGCTGAAAAGATTGATACTCAACAGCTGTCGGGGATTACACGGAGAAAAATGGATGGTCAAAGTTAGAAAGTCAAACTTTAGAGAGCCAGTCAGTCCTTCTATATGGTCTAACGGTCCTTCCAAAATTTTTTCGACATAGTCAGAAAGACTCTTATTTTATGGGCAGTCTGATGGTTATAAGAACATCAGACTCACTATCAGGGATAACTAACAAGGAAGGTACTCCAGGTGTCCCTCGCCGATTTGATTCTCCCTGATATATGTTGTAGTACTCGGAAAACTAAGTCACACGTATTTTTTTTTATCTGCGGAAAAACACTTTAAGGGGGTGAAACAACCCCTCAAAGATAGGGGTCGCAAGTGTCGATTGTATATTTTTGTGTAGAAAAACAAAATTGATTTCGACCAAACCTACTGGGAAAGTTTCCTCATGATGAAAGATGACTAACGTAATTTTCTCAACAAAAAAAATAAATTAAGGGGGTGAACCACCCCTAAATAGTTATAAAGTTGTGCTGAAAATTGCTAAATTCACAGGAAAAAATTTGAAAAAAATATATTTTGCACTTGAGACCAAAATAAAGTTGACGTGTTTCGCAAAAAAAAAATTGGTAAAAAAATTAATGGGGGTAGCTACCCCAAAACACTTTTTATTATTTGGCTATGATAATATATACTTTTCATACAGAAAACAAAATTGAGAAATTATTCTTATAACGAAGGAAGTGAAATAGAGTCCATCCAACATGAATAAAAAAATTACGCGGGGGTAAAACACCCCTACATATTTTTGAAAATGTGCTGAAAATTGCTAAATTCACAGGAAAAAATTTGGAAAAAATATATTTTGCACTTGAGACAAAAATAAAGTTGACGCGTTTCGTAAAAAAAAAATTGGTAAAAAAATTAATGGGGCTAGCTACCCCTACACGGAGAAAAATGGAAGGTCTGTTTGGCCATCTAGATGTGCAGAC
>CAKNXH010001537.1:0-32877 GCA_932178445.1 Andricus quercusramuli | reverse complement strand
GATTTGATTCTTTATTTCGATTATTTTTAGAAAATTTTTTCTCATTTTCAGGCAAAGAATTCAATCACTTTGCAGAAATTTCGTTATTTTATATGTTTCCTTATCGACTGAAGAAAATCTTCTACATTTAAAAATTGAATTTCTCTGTTTGAAATTGACCTATTCGTTCAAAAATCCAATTATTGGATGATTGAAAATTCAACTATTCCCTAGAGGATTCCTCTTTTTGGCTTTAAAACTCAACATTTTTGTACTAAATTTTTTTCTATATTGCCTGAAAATTCTTTTCTGGTTCAATATTTATTTATTCTTGGTTAAAATTTATAATTTTCAATTGAAAATATAAATAGATGTTTCGCTTTTGGTTGAAAATATGCCTTTTTTAGTTTAAAATTCAACAATTTGTGAGAAAATTCATGTCTGTTGCTGAAAATTCAAATTTTCTGTTAGAAAATTATTTTATTATTTTATATATATATATATATTAATTTGTTTGGTGGAAAATTCAATCATTTGCAGGAAAGTCGACCTTTTTGGTAGAACTTTAATTTTTCTCTTTGAAAATTCTTCTTCTTGATCAAAAATTAAACTATTTGGTTACAAATTATTTTTCCAGATTGAAGATTCATCATTCAAGTTGAAAAATGACATTTTTATTGATTTACTTCTTAATTAAATTACATAAAATTAATTTAAAAATGTATCTTTCTTTCTCAAATTTCAATCACTATGTTAAAAATGTTCCTTTTTGGTTGGAGATTCATCATTTTAGTAGAAGATTATTTTCTTTGGTTGCAAATGTAACTATTCTGTTGAAAATTCGTTTTTTTTTTTGTTTGTGATGATTCTACTTTTTGGCAGAAAAATAGTTTTCCTAGTGAAAATTCATATTTTTAAGTAAAAATTGAAATATTTTGTTAAACATTTTTTTTCAAATAATTTTGTCAGCTGAAAATTTGACTATTCCATTTTTGCTAATAATTATGCTATTTTGGTGAAATATTAATTCTTTCAACTGAGAATGTAACCATTCCGTTCTTTTAGGAGAAATTTATATTTTTGGTTAAATATTCAACTGTTCGATCGAAAATTGAATTTTTGAACTGAAAAAGTCACAATTTCATTTTTGTTTGAAAATTCTACTTTCTCGGTTCGAAAGTCTGCTACTTCAAAGTAGTAGAATTTTCAATCAAAGTAATAAATTTTCGTCCAAATAGATGAGTTTAAAAAGTTAAAAATTCAACTAATAATTCGTCAATTTAGTTCAAAATTCATTTTTTAGTTGAAAATTGAACTGTTTGACAGAAAATCAAAGTATTCTGCTAGGAAAGATTTTTTTTATTGCAAAAGTATTAATTTTTTTGCTCGAAAATTCTATTATTTCCTAAAAATTAATTTTCTCGGTTGAAGAATTATCGTTTTAGTTGAAAAATCATTTTCAACTAAAAATTTAACTCTAATTTAACTTTTGACAGTTGTCCAAGTTTGATCGTTGGACTCTTGTTTTATTTTTAGAAATTCTATACATTGACTTGACTATTGGACGTTAAATGTGATTTTTAATTTAATTTTGATCTTGTTTAAAATTCTTGAATTTTAAAGTTACAATTTCATTTTTGGTTATTTAAGAATATGATGTTGTTTTCAAAAATATGGTCATTAATTATTCATTTTATCAGACGAATAAAAAATCCGGAGAAAGAAAACTCCGGCGCTGTGAAATTCCCGAAGAAGAAAATATTTAAAACAAAAAATTTCGAAAATGATAAAATTGCCGAAATTTGAAAATCCCGAATGTTCAAATTGTATTTTTTGCTTTATTTTGTTTAATATCTATATTTGTAATTCGAAGCAAGTGTTGGTGTTATGGGTTATTTTCGGACAATTTTATTTGTCATGTTCAGTGAGCTTAAAACTAGCTCAGGCCTGAGGTATAAGTTTTTTCTTACTCATTCCGTATCTTCTTTTTTGAAGTTTTTTTTTAATGTTCAGGGTTGATTTTTTATAATAATTGTTTAGTGTTTTGAGGAGCGCAAAAATAGCCCGAAATTTAGATATGCTTACTGGCTGGGTGCGTAAGTTATTTTAGGGCTAATTTTTGAGAGACAGGGGTAGTTCTTCAAAAATTAATTCCCACAGTTTTTGAGAGCTCAAAAAACCTAAAATGATGGTGCTGTTGATTACATTTTTTTTTTTGATTTTATGTAGAGAAAGTGTTACCTGCCAGCACCTCCACCCGAAAGTCTGGTTTTTTGAGAAAAACAAAAGAGCCCGAAAATCGAAATTGATGCCCAAAAAGACCTCAATAAAAGTAAAAAATTCTTATATGTTTCGTTTTAGTTTCAGTGCATATTTTATATTGAGGGTATCTTTCACGAGTTAGGAGTTTTTAAGAAAACTAAAAGAGCCCACTAATCGGCATCGGTGCCCGAAAACGACAAAAAAAGCCCAAAATTATGACATAAAGAAAATATATTCGAATGGAGGCACTAGGGGAACACACCTCATTTTAAGCTCTAAAAAGTTCTAGGGAAATCCGGCAAATTGAGATATTTGTTTATAAAAATTTTTATTAAAAATTACGATATTTCTGATTCAATTCCTAGGACGCAGTTCTGAAATCAATATGAAGTTCATTTCGGACAATTATAATAAAATACACCTTTTCGGTATGTAGAATTTTCTAAATGTAAGCTTTTGCCAATAAAAATGTTCATAATAAGCATGCCAATACTTTTTTCATCAATTCTGGTGTCAATTAGTAGAAATAATGTAACTCCAACAATAATTAGAGTAAAAATGTTCTCTCATGAGAAATTTCAAACTGAGATATTTGTTTGTCAAATTTTTTTTTTACCGAATACGAATATTATTGTTCAATTCCATACATACAGTTCCAGAAACCCTCTTCACTTCTTGTTGGATAACTTTAGTGAACATATTTTTTTTTCTTTCATAGAAATAAATTTTTGATGCGAAACGGTAGATGGAGATATAGTAATAACTTTTTATTGAATGCTTCATATATATTTATTATAACAGTATATTACACTAAATTCACACATTCTTTCATAAGAAAAATCTTTATACTAAATATCTGTGCTGATATTGCCTACACATTTTTTTCCCTTTTTTTTGTAGTATATAAGGAATATTTTAGAAAAGCCCGTGTGTACTGCAGCAAACTTAAGTATGACTATGGTCTAGATGCGAAAATGTCAATTTTTTCATATTTATTTATTTTTTTTTGAAACCTTATACTAAAGTGATAGTTTATAATAATAATACGTAATGATTAGATTTTAGGAAGATCAGAAGTCGTCATATGAGTATTGTCCTTCGGTTCATTTGCCATTCTCTTTCTCCATTTCAAAGGTGTACCTTTTTTCTGGAATGAAACGATTTGTATATTATAAAATTTAATACATAATTGACATGTAAATGAAAAACAAATTCAATGTTAAAAAAAAGAGTTGTAATCATCCACAAAAGAAAAATTTCGAACAAAATAATTAAATGCTCAACCAAAAAAAAAGTTTCTTTGAATCATAGGAAAATATTCATTGCCTCTCAGTAAAATGAACGTTTCTTTAACTAGAAGAAATTTCTTTTACTCCAAAGAAATTTCTGTGGCTAAAACAAAATCATTTCCATTCCAACAGAATTTTTTGTTAAATTTGAAATGATTTTCTAGGGTTTCCTAGTCGCGGACAGTAACCCTGATAGTTTCCGTCAGGTGTTTACCGTACCTCTTCACCGCATGTTTTTTTTTCGCGGGGACCGCGAGCCGCGTATATACATCCCACGCATATATATATTTAAAATACATACACGCGAGATGCACACACGTGTGCGCAGCCCACAAGTAACGAAGGTGAGTGTGCGACTTAACGAAACGGCACCTACCCACTAAACCTTAATTCCCATTCGCGCCAACCCAGGACTCCGGAACCGCTTATCGCATTACTTCAGAGACCCAGTTTTTTGGCATGGGGCTCAGAAGCAATGCGGTAAACATTGCTTCGGAGTCCCAGGCCCCACCTGTCATTCCAAACTGGTCTTCTTTTATCGAGCCTCAGTGTTCTAGGCTCCTCTTTCTTCTTGGTGCGGAGGACACTTTCACAGTATCCCGCAACCGTGTTCCAGTTGTGTTTTGAGCTTAGCATTAGGGCCACAACGTTTTCCGACGTGATGTTTTCACCGAGATCTTCTTGCGCAACTTCTCTGCTCTCTGCCCATCTGTCGCATTCAAATAAGGTATGTTTGACGTCTTCGAAAACTTCTCCGGGGCAATAGATACATTGCGGTGTGTCCTTTTTTTTTTGATTTTGTGCAGGTATGCATAAAACATGCCGTGCCCACGTAGGAACTGGGAGATGTAAAAATTTACTTCACCGTGTTCTCGTTCGACCCAGGTTTTGACGTCTCGAATGAGTCGTTTTGTCCATTTCCCTTTTGTTTCTGATGCTCAACGCTGGTTCCATTTGGAGAGGGTTCGCTGTTTTTCTTCCTCTTTGATCCCATCAGAGTTTTCTTGCGCTCTTCTTCGTTCATAGATCCGCTTCCGCTCTATAGCTAGCAGATCTATGGGTGGAATTGATCCAATGACCAGGGCGGCAGCTTCTGAGGTCGTGCGATATGCGCTTGTGACTCGTAGGGCTCCTCTTCTTTGTACCGCAGTCATTTTCGTGCGTTAGGTTTCAATGGAGAGTGCGTCCGCCCATACTTCCGCTCCGTATAGCAAGATGGAATGAGTCACACTCACCAACGTTCGTCTTTCACTGCTTTTTGGGCCAGCTATGTTAGGCATCAGCCGAGATAGTGCCCCCATTGTGTTCTCTGCTTTTTCTGAAGCAGTCTTGATCAAGTCTTGATCAAGCAGTCTTGACCGCATGTGGTAGTGGGTTATTAGAAAGAGGCAATAGGAGAGGGAATAGAAGTTCAATTGAGGGTTATGCGAATAAATGTAGGGAGGTGGGTAGTAGAGCAGGCGTGCCCAGCTCGGGGAAATTCCCTCCGGGAACACATGTTCCGCGTCCACCTCTCTTTCTCCTAGAGAGCGGGAGTGGTGGTAAACGCTTGCTAGAATCTCTCCTCTGTGACGTGCGCGTCTGCCACCTCTCGCGCTCTCTCAGAGAAAGAGAGGTGGACGCGGTGCATGTGTTCCCAGAGGGAATTTCCTCGAGTTGGGCATATCTGTAGTCGAGGAAGGGCTTTAGGAAGGAGCTGCACCAGGAAGGAAGGTATGGAAGCGGCACGGCATTGAGGGGAAGTTGAAGCGTATTTGATTACTTGCAGTGGTAGGGAAATATGAGATGGGAGGAGATGGACGGAGGAAGAGTTGAAGATGGGGCTTTATTGGCCGCGAGAGGATGCCAGAGAACTGTAGGAGTGAGGAAGTAGGGCATGGGTAGTAGGGGTAGTATGAGAAGGACAGTAGGAGAGGAAAGGGTAAAAGAGCAGTGGGTAGAGGTGAGTTAAAAAGGGAGAATATGAAATGTGAGCGGGGTCTGGGAGGATGAGCGCGGAATCAAGGGGGAAGTAGACGAAGCAATTTGGGACGAGAGAGTAGGAAAGGCGTGGTAGGGGTATTAGGGAAGGGCTAGAACAGACATACCCAACTCGAGGAAATTCCCTCTGGGAACACATGTTCCGCCTCCACCTCTCTTTCTCCTATTGATGGTAAACGCTTGCGGGAAGATCTGGTCTGTGGCGTACGCATCTACCACACGCATGCGTCTACCACCTCTTCCGATCTTTGGTAGAAAGAAAGTTGGACGCGGAACATGTATTCCCGGAGAGAATTTACCCGAATTGGGTATGTCTGGGCTAGAATTGTGGTGAGGTAGAAAACTTTATCCGCAAAATAGTGTGAAATTCGTATAGAAAACATTGAATGAACTTACAGTGTATTATAGTGCGCCACACAGTTATCCTTTGTCGTTTGGTCTGCGCATGGTACAGCTGCTTTGACGACATCTTTCAATATCTGTTGAAAGGCTGTAGTTTTCATGTTGGATGGAGACTTATGAGTTTTTGAAAGAGAATTAAGCGCTGTGCTTAGATCTGCATTGCTCTCAATGGTTGCAAATGTAGCACATTTCTTCAAAGCGTCCGTCGATATACCAAAAAGTGTTGATAAAGCACCTGTAGCGTTATACTACTAGTTCGGGTCGTCAACGCCAGCTGGCGGGGCTCCATTATTTGTGCCCTCGGTTCTGCTTTCTGAAAATCCTGAAAATTGAACATAAAATGATATTAGTGATAGAAACTTCGGACTCTGTATTAAAAAAGAATGCTTTCAATTAACGGGTTAACCACAAATTATGTACGACGATTTGTGGTGTTGGAGATTTGGCCGAATTTTATTTTTCTTTTCATGAGGGTTGGAGAAAAACTGAAAGATCTTCAAAAAAAATTATCTTCCATCCAAAAAGATCAAATTTTCAATATTCTAGTCAGATTTTGGCACAAAAATATGAAGTTATAGCCAAGATCAATAATTAACTACCAAACAAGACGGATTTTCAGAAAAGAGATGAATTTTCCATAAAAAAGTCTATTGTACCAAGTAGTTGTATTTTGAACTAAGAAAGGTAATTTTGAATAAAAAATGGAATACTTTTATCCCTTGAAGAATTCGTTCCATCAAGAAAGCAAAAACCGTTTTGCAACAACACAGTAAAATTTCCGAACAATGAAATGAATCTTTAGACAAACAAAAAAAAAGATTATTCAACGAATGAGTGAAATTTCCAACCTACGGAATGATTTTCCAAAGAAATACTGTAAAAGATCAATTTTCATAAAAAATTAATTGAAAAAGAAAAGAATTTATAATGAAATAGTTCAATTCAATAATAATTTTTGGCTAAAAGACTAATATTCAGCAAGATATATTAATTATCAAAGAACACATTGATTTTCATCCAAATGCATGAATTTCAAACTGAACAATTAAAATTTCCAATCAAAAATGAAATGTCTTTTTCAGTCAAAAAATTATTTTTCAACCAAAACAAAACTAATTTTTAATAAAAAAGCAACAAATTTTCATCTGAGAAAAAAAATAAATTTCGAATAAAAAAGTGAAATATTACAAGTTTCAGATGAAAAATTAATTTTTAACCATGAAAGAACGAATTTTTAATAAACTTGTATGATTTCCATAGAAAAAAGGAATGATCAACTACGAAGAATAGATTTCGGCCAAAAAAAGTGAAGTTTGTACTAGATTGAATAAACTTTAAACTAAAAATGGAACAGCTAATTCTCCAGTGAAAAATTTGTAATAGTTTATATTTCTACTGACTGTAATTAAATACGAACTAAAAAAACAGAAGAATAATTTCAGGATTTTTAATTAATGTGATTAATACAATACCCTAAAAAGATTATATTCGAAATTCCAGAAATATTCGCATTGTAAAATTCCCTTATATGAAAAATAAACGAATACTCACATTATAAAACAATAAATAATACATTTAATAAACGAATTTTAATTTTAAGATTCTATGAGGAATTCATGTAGTCTTTAAAGAGAGTTAAAACTTTGGAAAAAATTTTTAAACAAATTTAAAGTTTGGAAAAATTTCCAAATTGGCAAAAAATAATTCAGAAGATTTGAAGGCAATTTTTAAATAATTCGAGTCAGTTTAAAAATCGTACAAATTCAAGAATTTTATAATTTTGGGAATCCGACAGTGTGGGATATTTTGTTATTTCGCCCTATTTGAAATGTTTTATTTTTTGGGAAATTTACAGTGCTGGAATTTTATTTTTCGGAATTTTTCACTGCTCTCACAAAATCAATATTTCATTAATTAACTGATTAAATATACAAAATATAAATTTCACGTAGTTAAAAAATTGCCGACAATTCAAAATTCAGATAAATTTAGATATAAGAAATCCTGCTGTAACCTCTTTGTAGAAACGTAAGTATTATAAGAAACAAACAATCACTTTGAAAAATGTTTTCCTAAAAATGGCAGATTAAGATAGACATTCACAAAAATTGTTATTAACAATCACGAGAAGAGAACAATTACGAGAGAAGAAATAATTTCTGTCTACAAGAAAACAGTAGATTGAGATATAGTAATAACTCTTCATTAAATGCTTCATATATTTTTATTATAACAGTATATTACACTAAATTCACACATTTTTCCATAAGAAAAATCTCTATAATAAATATCTATGCTAATATTGCCTACGATTTTCTTTCAATTTAATTTTTTTCAATTTTTTTTGTAGTGCATAAAGAATATTTAAGAAAAACCCATGAGTGGTACAGAAACTTAAGTGTGACTATGGTCTAGAGGCGAGCATGCCAATTTTTTCAGACTTATTTAGTTTTTTTTTCAAACCTTATGCTAAAGTGATAGTTTATAATAAGAGTAAGTTATAATTAGATTTTAGGAAGATCAGAAGTCGTCATATGTGTATTGTCCTTTGGTTCATTTGCCATTTTCTTTTTCCAGGTCAGGATTTTTATTGTTTCCTGAAAATGAAAAGATTTATATGTTATTGAATTTAATACATAATTGGTATTCCAATCAAAAACAAATGTAATTTTCAAACAAAAACAGTTGTAACCATTCACAAAAGAAAAATTTCGATTGAAATAATTTAATGCCCAATAAAAAAATAAAGTGCCTTTGAACCATAGCAGAATATTCATCGCCTCTCAGTCCAATAAACATTTCTTCAATCGGAAAAAAATTTCTTTCGATTCAAATAAATTTCTTTGGTTGGAAAGAATTCATTTTCATTTTAATATAATTTTTTGAAATATTTAAGGGGTTCTTGCCGTGTCTCAGTTTCAAAAAATCGATTTTTTTTCGTTTGCATGAATCAAACGCGTTTTTCTCGAAACTACATTTTTTAAACTGGCGTCCATGATTTCTCAAAAAATGTTCAATCGATTGCTCTCAAATTCCAATAGTACATTCAGCACATGTACAGATACCGCCGGAACTAGGATTTTTGAAAAATTTCGAACTGTCTTTTTTTCATAAAAAAATAGTCGCAAAAAATCATGAACAGGGGCAGAAGGACAAATAGGGAAAGTAGAAGAGGAGTGAGCAAGTGATGGATGGTCTAAAATTGTGCTGACGGAGAAAAGTTCAGGTAAAAATAGTGTGAAATTTGTATAGAACACATTGAATGAACTTACAGTTGATTATAGTGATCTACATAGCCCTGCACTGTCTTATCATCTGCTTTTGGTAGAGCTGCTTTCACGATATTTTTCAATATATTTTGGAAAGCTGGAGTTGGTCTGTTCTTATCGGACTTATCAGCATTTGAAAGAGCATTAAGCGATTTGATTACATCTTTGTTGGTCTCAAGGGTGTTATAAGTATTAGCTTTCTGCAATACACTCTTGTCTATACCAAAAAATGTTTGTAAAGCACCTGCAGCACTATACTCCTTGTCAGCGCCAGCTGGCGGGGCTCCATTATTATGGCCCCCTTGGCCCGTTTGGCCCGTTTGGCCCGTTTGGCCCCCGCCATTGCTTTCTGAAAATCCTGGAAATTGAACATGAAAATATATTATTGATAGAAATGTCGGACACTCTATTAAAAAAAGATGCTTTCAAATTAGGGATGACCCACAAATTATGTACGACGATTTTTATTGTGGGGGATTTGGTAAAATTTAACTGTTTTTCGTGAGTGGGTGGGAAAAGACGGGAAGATCTTTGAACAAATTAATTTTCATACATAAAGATCAAATTTGCAATAATCTAGTAAGATTCTGACACAAAAATATGAAGTTTTAGCCAAGATGCATAATTTCCTACCCAAAGAGACGGATTTTCGGAAAAGAGATGAATTTTCTATAAAAAAAGTATTTTGAACCAATTAGATGCATTTTGAACTAGAAAAGGTAAATTGAAAAAAAATTGAATACTTTTATCCGTTAAAACATTCGTTCAATCAAGAAAGCAAAAATCATTTTACAACAACATAGTCAATTTTCCGAAAACTGAAATGAATCTTCAGACAAACAAAAAAAAAGATTCTCCATCGGAAGAGTGCAACTTTCAACTCAAAAAATGAGTTTTCAAAGAAATACTCTGAAAGATAAGTTTTGATGAAAAGTCAATTGGAAAACAAAAATTTTAACGAAATAGTTCAATTTTCAAACAAAGTAATGAATGTTCATAAAAAATAAATGCATTTTCAACTAAATGAATGAAGCTTTCACCAAACTATGTTGTTGGATTTTCAACTAAAAAAATAGATTTTAAATGAAAAAGTGAAATTTTACGAAAAACGCCCCTAGCAATTTTTGAAAGACCCCAACAAAATTGTTCAATTGATTTAATTTCTTCACATATACTCACCGACTGAAATTGCCACCAAAGTAAGGATAAAGATCTTCATCCTGGACGTAATTCAAAATTCGTCAAAAAAGTCGGAGAGTAAGGCTTTCAGTAGAAACTGTAATTTCACTTTTTTCTGTTTTGAATGATGTCGAGGTACTGAGTTAGGGGCACTTATATACTGAGATTTTTGACCCAGTTCCCTTGTCTCCATTCGAAATTGGTCCACCATGAATAGAAAACACGCGTATGAAGCGCATTCTTCCGTATCAAGGTTCTATTTACCAGACCTCAAACTCAGTCTGAATAACATGTTTTTCAACCTAAATTCAAAATTCCAAGATTTTTTTAATTTGATTGTTTTTGAAACTTTTTTTATATTTTCGGGCAAAAAATTTTAGTATTTAGCAGAAATTTCGTTATTTTGCCTTCAAAGTTAAACATTTTAAATGAATATATTCTTCCCAATTTGAAATTCGTTTCTCTTTGGTTGAAATTCAGAATTTTGAATTGACGATATAAATAGGTGTTCCGCTTTTGGTCAAAAATGTACCTTTTTTAGTTCAAAATTCAACTACTTGTGAGAAAGTTCATATCTGTTGAAGAAAATTAGAATCTTTTGTTAAAAAATTAATCTTCTTGGTTGAAAATTCGTCTTTCATGCTAAAAATTCAACTACTATGTCAAAATTTACCTCAATGGTTGAGGATTAATTATTTTATGAGAAAAGTCATTTTGTTGGTAGCAAATTTAACTATTTTGGAAAAAATTGGCTATTGCCATTTTTTGTAGGAAATTTATGTTCTTCGTAAAAAATTCAAATTCTTTGATAAAAATTCTTTTCTTTTTCTAATTAATTTTTTTTGTCAGAAAATTCAACTATTTTGTGAGAAAGTCGACCCTTTTTGTAGAAACGAAAATTTTTGCATTGAAAATCTATCTTCTTGATCAAAAATTAAACTATTTGGCTGAAACTTATTATCTTTCAAATTCAAAATATGTAACTCTAGTTAAAAAATTACCTTTTTTATAATCCAACTATTTAGCTGAAAATTCTTTTTTTTTTCCTCAGTGGAAAATTCATCTTTTCCATTCAAAATTTAATAACAATATTAAAAATTTGCTCATTTGTTTGAAAGATTATAATTTTAGTTGGAAATCTATATTTCTTGCTGAAAATTCAACCACTATGTTAAAAATTTCCTTTCTTAGTTGAAGATTCATCATTTCAGCAAAAGATTAATTTCTTCGTTTGAAAATGTAACTATTTTGTTAAAAATTTGTTTTTTTTGTTCCTGAAGTTTATACTTTGTGGCGAAAAATCAATTTTACCAGTGAAAATTCATATTTTTGAGTGAAAATCCAACCATTATGATCAACAATGTTTTAAAATGAATTTTCTTAGCTGGAAGTTTAACTATTCCATTTTTGCTAATAATTATGTTTTTTTGATGGAACATTAATTCTTTCAATTAAAAATATAACTATTCCGTTCTTGTTGGAGAAATTCATATTTTTTGTTAAAAATTCAGCCCTTCGGTCAAAAATTCAATTTTTGAACTGAAAAAGTCACAAATTCCATTTTCCTTAAAAAACGCTAGTTTCTTGGTTCGAAACTCTATTATCATATTTTCAGTTGGAATAGTGCATTTTTTGGTTCAAAATTTCATGATTTTCTTGAAAATTCACTGTTTTAAAAAAAAATTATTTTTCGCTTGAAAATTCAATATTTTGGATGAAATTTTCTGCAACTGAGGAAGATTATTTTTTGAGGAAGTAGTTGATATTTCAACAACAAAGAAAATATTTGAAGCAAAAATATTCATTAAGAATAAAACTTCATCAATGTAGTAATATGTTCAATTCATGAAATGAATTTTCGTTCAAAAAAATGACTTCAAATAGTGGAAAATTCAACTGAAGATTCCTCAATGTATTTGAAAGTTCATTTTTTGTTTGAAAATTGAACTGTTTAACAGAAAATAATTGTACTGTGCTGGAAAATTTGTTCCTTCAGTGAAAAATTATTACTTTTTTTGCTCGAAAATTCTTATATTTGCTGAAAATTAATTTTCTTAGTTGTAGAATCATTGTTTCAGTTGAAAATTCATTCTTAACTAAAAATTCAACTATTTCGTTTTTGGCTGAAAATGTATCTCTTTTGGTTAAAAAGAAAAGAAGTTTTTTGCAAATGTTCATAAAGTTCTATATTATGCAAAAAATTGTAATAAATATTATTCTAATTTTGTTATAATAATAAGGATTATTATTATTATAATTAATATAACAATTACAATTTTTGAATAAATTGTAATAATTAGAAATAAGCGAAAGATGAAAGTAGGCCACAAAAAATAATGTCACGTTCGTTTTCTACAAATATGAGGTTGTTTTCAAAAATGTGGTGTTTATTCACGAAAATGTATTATCGTCGATACTGAGTTACCTTCAAACGAATGTGGAACGAACGGTTTCCGTATTGAATGTTTTTGTTAATGGCAAAAATAAATAATCAAATATAAAATAATACAAACCAGATTTTTCATTCGAAAAAAATTCAACAAAATTATTTTAGGTTCTTAAGTTTGTATAAATAAAATTTGAAAATTTCCTTCAATTCCTTAATATTCTTTAAACTGAATCGAATTATTCCCAAAGTTTGTCTGAAATCGTTCGATACTAAAAAAATGGATTCAAAATTTTGTGGATGTTTGGTTAAGAATTTAAAAAGTCTTTAGAAATTTTCTGAAATCTGTTCAAATATTCTTATTGAATTAATAAAAAAAATCCTTCCAAATTTTTATTCTATAATAATTCATCTAGTCTCGACTTTGTAGAAAAACGCGAATTATTATTTTTCATACAAAAAATCAAATTGTCTCTTCCTCAACACCCATTTATCTAAATTTAGATTAATTTAAATTATTTAACTCATTTTAAATGAACTAGTTAGAAATAACAAAATAATAAGTCTAGACCATTAGAAATAATTTCACCTTCGTTTTCTAAAAATATAATCTTATTTTCTCAAATGTGGCGTTGATGCATGAAAATTTCTTATCAGCAATTCTAAATTACCTAGCATCAAGAAAATATAGAGCAAATGCTTTCCACATTCTATTTCTTTTTAATGGATTAATACTGAAATATAAAACAATATATGAAACAAAAAATATAATAAATAAATAAATGCATTGCTCCTGTGATAAAAAGCTCGTGCCTGCATTAAGCTTTTGCATTGAAAAAAAAAAATTTTTTAGTCACTTATATTCAGGGATCAAAAAAAATTTCAAGAAAAATACATTCGACATCAAAAGGTGTTAATTGAAATAAAAAATCATTTCTTTAAACCAAAGTCTTTCAATAGAATATAATTTTTTTATATTTTAAAAATGTTGTGCTTTCTCTTGATCAATTCGATCGTATTCTCTTTGTAATAATACATTTTAAAGAACATCAAGTACATACTTTATATATATTTTTTATTTGATAATTTTTTATATTTCAAAAGAAATCCTGTCCATATTATTTTAGAGGGAAAATGTTTAGGGTCCATTTCAGACTCTGAATTATGATGAAATTGCAAATTTTCGTATTCTGTGCCCGATAATATTTTCAATTTTTGTGTTCCATAAAATTTAGAGCTTATTTGTCAATAAGTGCAAAATAATTTCTGAGGGCAAAATAATATTTCAGCCTTTTATTCGTATTTTCGAAAATCAAAACTATGCGAACTATATGAAAGTAGGGCACGTCACCTCCAAAAACTTGAGTATTTACAAGGTTTTACAAGCTTCTGAATGATAAAATGAAAAATATTTGGATGTTAAAGCATGTTAAAGGATGTTAAAAATGTAAAATAATATTTTGAAAACTTTTCATTTTCCTGAGTCTTTAATTTATGCAATAATATAGCAAAAGAATAAAATAAAAAAGCCATTTTGAGACGTTCGTGTATATTTAATGTTGATTTGATTTGATTTTTAGATCGTATAAATATAATATTTCTAGGTTTCTTGAGAAAATTCGAAAATATTCTTCAATATCTCAGATATGCCGGAAATGTATGTAGAAAATTTCTAAACAAGTTTTTTTATTTGACAGGATTTTACCAAATTTGAGAAAAATACGATTCATCTGTTACGTCGTGAAAGGGACTAACTTACCTGTTAAATATCATTAATTAAAAGGTTTTCTCGTTTTTGAATGAAACATAGGATTTCGAAACAAGGATGAGAATAACTTCCCAAGGTTGAGATAACTACACAGTAATCTACTAATTAATCGAAATAAATTTTAGATATAATATTTGAGTTTATTAAATATATGAAATTACAAAGTTAAAGAGAGATAGCTGAATTCAATTGTTTAAGAAAAAATATAAAAGGATTTTGTTCTTAGAATTTATTTTAATTTCACTTGTTGTATTTGCTTTCTTTTAAATTTTCAATTTGCATTGGTGACTCTCGGGCAGCGAAACTCCTCATCCGAATCTGCACTTTTAAATGAAGGAAGATCTTAATGACGAGTTTTTAAAAAAGAAATTTAAATATTGTGAGTTATTAACTCATTGATTAAAACTTACCTAATATAAATATTCCAATTTGTGCTGTTTCAACCTGAATCTTCGAAAAAATGTAATTCTTTGAAATCTTTCAAAATTCATCGCAAAATACGAATTTTTAACAAAATATGTGAATCTTCAGCCAAAGAGTTACATTTTCAACCAGAGAGACGAATTTCAACATTTGTTAACATTTGTTGATTTTACCGCTCTGTCGAGTATAGCAAGGATAATTTAAGATTAGAAAAATTTTTTCCTCAATATTTTTCATAACAATATCATCAGCTGCAGCAGAAATCTTTTTTTCCCCCCAAGAAGGTATGTTCTTTTGGTTTTTGCCATTTTTATTCATAAAATTCAGGATCATTCTCCAAGATAATTTGTGTATGTAGAAGTTATGTTAAGAGATATAATTGTGTAATCATCTGGATCGGAACCTATAATCATCTGAAGTTAAGAGAATGGTTTTGGCGTTGCGATATATTTTCTCATTATTCTATTTGCTAAAGTATTCCATCGTGCATGATTAAGATTACCTGGATCTTGAAGACTTAGATCATGCGAGCAGTTACCAGATTTTCCAGCATGTAAAATTTCCGAGAGATATTTGTGACTTTCACTCAATATTTTCACAATTTAATCAGTAATTGTAGGTTTTTCTGAAATCTATCGCTTGGAAGGAAACTACAGGAAGCTGTTCACATCCAGAAAGCGTAGACCCAATAGGCCCTGAAAATGATTTGCGACCAGATGTTACACCATCTACGTGATGTAAAAGAATTCGCAATGGAAGTTCATCAGAAGAAAGTAGACAAATGATTCATTGAAGGGATCTATGAAGTTTTTCTTCAATTTTGCGAATAATACGTTTTCATCCTGTGTTAACAGCAGTCGTCTGATCCAACAACAAGAAGTCTACTCCACCTTCCGTTAATTTCGTTTTCCCCAAAATCGAATGAATATTCCCAAATGTCTTCTGCGCTTCCAGATTTTGGACTCAAATGATCTAAATACTGAGAATCGGGTTCTGCGACAAGAGAAATATGATCCTCAATAAAAATTGTACAATAAAACCTTTCGTCGACTTGAACATCAGTTAGAGTTTTATCCTTTCGACCATCAAAGTACAGATCTATAGTTGGCGATATCTGACAAGCTGCTTCTATCAGATCTTCTTGGACATTGTTTTGTTCTCTTCGATTTTGTTTTTATCTTTAATCAGAGACGGTTCAAGGATATTTGTATCTTTGAATGCAGACGACACGATAAGTACCGTAGAACGAGAGCTGAGACAAAATCTTTGGAATACGAGATAAGTTTCTTCAGAAAGAATCCGGAACTGATGAGAAGTGCTCATTTTTTAATTTTCGGAAGGAACATACTCTTCTTGTTTGTCACTTATTTTTGAGTCAGATTGTGATGAACCTTTTTCCACCTCTAGTACGGAGGAAGAACATAAACCCTCGATATTATCATCAAGAGAATATTTACTTTTTCGCTTTAAAAGTCTAAGATTGTCACACTCACATCTTCTCTTTTTTTGTGCTTTTTTTGATTCAGGAACGTCTACTGAAGCAATTTTCCCCAATCATGGACACCTTTGATGAAAAAAGAGCCTGTCCGAGTATGGGTACTTTCTTCTTTATTGGGCATTTGCAATTTTTGAAATCAGCACACTCGCATGCAGCAACGTTGGAAAGCTTTTCCGCAGATGCCTTGAAATCGTCAACTATTATTTTGAATGATGAAATTTTTCCAATGAATTTGACCAATTCTTAGCATCTACATACTTCTTGTAATAATTATTTATCATTTGAACTACTTGGGTATGTAATATAGTTAAGATAGACACTTTTATATGAATTTTTTCTACTTCCTCAGCCACATTATCGGCAATTACTGGAAAGGGGGGTTCTTTATCCCACTCCGAAATCTCCTAGTTTGAACCTTTTCTGTTGACAGCATCAGACTACATCTCTAATGGCAGGTACTCGTGAATGACTTCCCGCTCAATTGTACCTTTGTTGTACGGTGAAACACTCCGCCATGTATGTCATCATAGCATCACTGAGGGTGGAATTGATATCGTCGATAAATTGAGTTTGATCTGCGTCCTCAGGCATTTTGCGATATTTTTTGTTTTCAAATGAGGGTGAAATCTTTTATTTATTGCGGAAATGCTCTTCGGTCTTGAAAACGTGCCGGGTATCTTTAAAAACCTTATGCGGCAAATTTTCGCCGAGCGGTTGGGTGCCTGGGCAACATAATCATTTATTCGGCTGACAGTGGCTGCTCTCTTACTTCGCCCTTGTTTCCAAACATTCGTCTTCTTGTAGAATTTCGATCCCACCTGAAAAATGCAGTTTCATTGAAACGACACTCTCTAATCTCAGAAATGTTGTCGGCACCAGCGAGAATTCAGCACAACCGATGCGCTTTCATGCTATCAAAATCACCACAAAGTGTCCCCGGGTGGACCCAACGTCAAGCCAATGTCGCCGCCAACACGCTTCTCGGCAGAAACCGAGAAATGTTCCCATCTTCAGCGCCGTACAAACTGCATCTACACCGCCTTTGTTCCGAAAAGTCATAGCGTCTTAACAGAAGAATCCTCTAATCTCCCGTGATGCTTTACGCTGGCGAGAAATCCGGGATCCACAACCCGCGGATCAAGTCAGAGAAGCATTTCTCAGCGGACATCAGTTAGACGAATCTGATTTCTGCCACTAACGACGCGCCTCTCTCAGGACATCCGGGTGCCGATGAAACCGTCTGCGCTATTCAGGCATTTTTCTTTTGACCCAGAATGAATCACGAGATTTGCCGTCAGGTGTCTAGCTGCCAAATTCGCCTGTGTTGCAAACCCGTAGGCACCAAAGCAGCCAACTACCAATGTCCCCGAGTTATTCACCACGTCTGGGAGACAGCAGCTGTCGATTTAATGGGTCCCTATACCCGAAACTGCGACGGAAAGCGGTTTATTTTTATGGTAGCAATAATAATCAGTTCACAGGTCACGTGTTGACAGAAGCAAGCAAGCGTTGGGACTGTGAACTGTGGACCACATCCGCATACCATCTGCGCGCAAATCCCACCGAACGCCCGAATCGGAACCAGAAAATAAAAAAGAATAGCTTTGCGGCTTCGTCTTCACGCACAGAATCAATTATGTCAATGTTTGTGGCTTATAGTATTAAAACTACTGATTCATCATTGTAAAACTTGGTAAATATCTTCACTTTAGTATCCCATAACAAGTTCCATAGTGGAAATTAGATTATATATTATAGTAAGCCGGAGTAAAAAAACAGTTTCGTACTTAATAGTGTAGAATATTAAATGCAAAGCTTAAAATGAAACAAGAAAATGTTCTTTCTGGAGAGATTACCAATAAACTCTGAAAGAATTTATCAGATATTTTTTAATTTCTTATTGTAAATTTTCTCAAAAATACTCAATCATGTTTATGTAGATTAAAAAACTTATAAAGTTGAAAAATATATCCTTATTCGAAATTTTTATTTTATTTCTCTTTTTGGAATTTAAACATTTTTCTATGCGTCTAAAATTCATCAGTCTAGTTTGAAATTCAACCCGTTGCTTGACAAATTGAATATTTGGTTGGGATTTCGTTTTTTTTTTGGCAAAAAAAGTGAAAGTTTTCGGTCGTGACTTCATCTTTTCGGTTGAACATTCAACTATTAAGTTGAAAATATCGATTTCATTTTATTCAAACATCATGTTTTCAATTAAAAAAAAATATAACCGTTTTATAGAAATTCGTAATACTATACTGTAACTTCTTGGCTGAGTATTCACCTATTTTGTCAATAATACGTATTTTTCAGTGAATTTTGAAAGATTTCAAGAGAATGACAACATTTTGAAGATTCCTTGGCAAATTTTAAATGATTTTTCCCTCAATTGATTTGAAGAGAATATTCAAAAAAATTTCGAAACATTTTCTGAAATGGCAAAGAATAATCTGCAAGGTTTTTAACCCATTTTTTCAGTTTTGAAATATTTTTAAAAAAACTTTTGGAAAACTTCGGATCATCTTTAAAAAATAGATGGAAGTTTTGGGAACGTTTCAAAAATGATTTCAAATATGAAAATATTTCGAAAAATTAAAAGAAGTATATATTTTGAGATTCCGGAAAATATGCAAAACCCATTTAAAAATTTTGAAGAGATTCAAGTTAATTGAATTTTTTGAAGATTCCGAACAAAATACAAAATGTTTTTTTGTTGTTGTTGAAAAATGAAGGTTATAAGAATGTTTAGAAAGACTTCTAAATATTTTGAAACATTATTTAAATTCTTTAAACAATCTGCAAATAATTCAAAGATTGGAAAAATTGCCAAAATTTTTAGGAATAATTCGGGTCACTGTAAAATTAAATTGTTATATTTTTGCATAAATTCATGATCTGGACAAATGAAGAGTTTTAAAAAAGTTATTTAATATTTTTAACTTCATCATTGCAATAAGACTATTGAGTCCAGCAAATATAAAATGGATTGTTTTCAATGCGAAATAAGCAAGGTTGAAGAGATTACATTTGTAAATATTTTCCATTTTTTCATTTAGAAGCTTGTGAGTTTAGAAGAAAATCGACAGTTCAAGAACATAGATGAAATTAATACGAACCAAAGATAAATTTAAAATAATTCAAGGTTTATTAAAAATAATTCAAGAGAAGTCAACAACATTTTTAAAATCGTAAAATCATATTAAATCAATTTTCTTGATCAAATAAATGGTTTTTGTTGCGATGAAAATATTTAGATGTTAAATGTATTTTTTTTTAATTTTGTTGCAACTATGAATATCAGTTACAAAGGAAATATATTGCTCAATAAAGAAGAAGAATGCAAGAACAAGCTTTTAATCACAAGAGCGATCATTTACAAAAACTACTGTTCACTTTGGAAAATAAAACTTACTTCGAGACATTTTTTCAAGCACATTCTTATTTTAAATTTAAACAATAATTTATAAAAATACATTAAACATTAAAATAAATGTGTTCTTTTATCAAAATATTTGATTATTATATTTCTAATCAGTGAATGATATTAATTGAAAAACCAATTTTTTATAATTGTTCTAATTTAAGAATTTTTTACTGTCGGTAAGCCGACAGTGTCGGATATTTTGTAATTTCGCAAATTTCCTATTTAAAATATTTTCTTTTTCGGGAAATTTACAGTGCTGGAATGTTATTTTCCGGAATTTTTCACTGCTCTCACAAAATCAATAATTCATTAATTAACTGATTAAATATACAAAATACAAATTTTACGTAGTTGAAAAATTTCCGACAATCCAAAATTCTAGAATTTCAAAATTCCGGAAATAAAATCTACTTGTTCTATTCGAAAATTATCAATAAGAAATTGATAGATCCGTTTTGGGTGGAAAACTTTTGTATAATAATTTCTTTTAGTAGCTCGTGTCGTTTTGCAGCAACTTTTGTTGATTCATTTTTTTTCATAGTTTGTGCCGTTTGTCCAAAAATTAAAATTTTTATTTTCTAATGTTGTTTTTTAAGAGTAAACCAAGAACCACGCCTCCTATCAAAAAATAATGTATAACAACTTTGCAGCTTTTTTCAATTTTTATTTTATTTTTGATGCTGCTTTGTTATGGATTCAAACAAAAACTGCGCATCCTTCCAAAAAGTGATTAATATCAAAGTAGATCTGTTTTGAATTCACAACTTTCGATAATTCAACTTTTTCTGTAAATCTGTACCTCGTATAGTTTCACCGCAAAATGGAATTTTTGATTTTTCAATATTTTTTGTTTCGATCAAAATTTGTATTTTAAATAATTGAACAAATGATCCTGTAAAAAAGATATTTTTGTTTAGAAAAATTGCACTAGAGAAAAGAGAATTCAGATAAATTTAGATATCAGGAATCCTGCTGTAACCTCTTTGTAGAAACGTAAGTCTTATAACAAACAAACAATTAAATTGAAGAATATGTTCTTGAGAATGGCGGATTAAGATAGGCGTTCACAGAAATTGTTAATAAGAATTACGAGAAAAGAG
Organism: Andricus quercusramuli; assembly: GCA_932178445.1. Lineage (NCBI taxonomy): Eukaryota > Metazoa > Arthropoda > Insecta > Hymenoptera > Cynipidae > Andricus > Andricus quercusramuli. Next base: position 11,915 of record CAKNXH010001537.1, on the reverse strand, counting down.
CAATTACGAGAGAAGAAATAATTTTTGTTTACAAGGAAATGGTAGATTGAGATATAGTAATAACTCTTCATCAAATGCTTCATATATTTTTATTATAACAGTATATTACACTAAATTCACACATTTTCCCTAAGAAAAATCTCTATAATAAATATCTATGCTAATATTGCCTACGATTTTTTTTTAATTTAATTTTTTTTTGTAGTGCATGAAGAATATTTTGGAAAAACCCATGTGTAGCACAGCAAACTTAAGTGTGACTATGGTCTAGAGGCGAGCCTGCCAATTTTTTCAGACTTATTTAGTTTTTTTTTCAAACCTTATGCTAAAGTGATAGTTTATAATAAGAGTAAGTTATAATTAGATTTTAGGAAGATCAGAAGTCGTCATATGTGCATTGTCCTTTGGTTCAATTGCAATTTTCTTTTTCCAGTTCAAGATTTTTATTGTGTCCTGAAAATGAAACGATTTGTATGTTATTGAATTTAATACATAATTGGTATTTCCATCGAAAACAAATTCAATTTTCAAACAAAGACAATTGTAATCATCCACAAAAGAAAAATTTGGAACGAAATATTTTCAATACTCAACCAAAAAATAAAGTTTCTTCGAATCATAGAAGAATATTTATTGCCTCTCAGTCCAATAAACATTTCTTTAATCGAAAAAAAATTTCTTTCGATTCAAAGAAATTTCTTTGGTTGGAAAGAATTCATTTTCATTCCAATATATTTTTTTGATAAATTTAAGGAGGTCGTGCCGTGTGACGATTTCGAAAAAACGATTTTTTTTCGTTTTCATAAATCTTTCAAACGCGTTTTTCTCGAAACTAAATTTTTTAAACTGGCGTCCATGATTTCTCAAAAACGGTTCAATCGATTCCTCTCCAATTTCAGTATTACATTCAGCACACGTACAGATATCGCCGGAACTAGGATTTTCGAAAAATATTGAACCGTTTTCTTTCCATAAAAAAAAGTCGCAAAAAATCATGCAGAAAACATTAAATGAACTTACAGTTTATTATAGTGATTCACATAGCTCTTTACTGTAACATCATCTGCTTTTGGTAGAGCTGCTTTGACGATATTTGATAATATATTTTGGAAAGCTGGAGTTGCTCTGTTTTTATCGGACTTATCAGCCTTTGAAAGATCATTAAGCGCTTTTATTAGATCTTTATTGGTCTCAAGGGTGTTATAAGTATTAGCTTTCTGCAATACACTCTTGTCTATACCAAAATATGTGTCTAAAGCACCTGCAGCAGTATACTGCTTGTTGGGGTAGAAATCTCGTCATTTTGCCCTCAAAGTTAAACATTCTAAATGAATATATTTTTCCTTATCGACTGAAAAGAATCTTTTTCAGTTGAAAATTGAATTTCTTTGTTCGAAATTAACCTATTCGTTCAAAAATCTTATTATTGGAGGATATAAAATTGAAAATTTACCTTTTTGATTGATGATTAATATTTTTAGTATAATAGAAAATTCAACTCGGTGGTAGCAAATTTAACTATTTTGGCAAAACTTCGTTAGTCTCATTTTTTCTAGAAAGTTCATATTCTCCGTCAGAAATTCGAATTCTTTGTTGAAAATTAATTTTTTTTGCAACAAGTTCAACTCTTTTGTGAGAAACTCTATCGTTTTTGTAAAAACTAACTCTTTTGCTTCAAAAATCCATTTTCTTGGTCAAAAATTAAACTATTGGGTTAAACATTTTTCTTTAATTCAAGGTACATGATTCTAGTTGAAAAATTCCTTTTTTCTAAAATTCAACTATTCAGTTCAAAATTCTTTTTTTTCCTTGATGGAAAATTCATCTTCATATTTCTTTCTGAAAATTCAACAACTATGTTAAAAATGTCCCTTTTTGTTTGAAGATTCATCATTTCAACAGAAAATTAATTTCATTGGTTGAAAATGTAACTATTTTGTTAAAATTTCTTTTTTTTTTTGTTTTTGAAAATTATACATGTTGGCAAAAAATTAATTTTCCTAGTGCAAATTGATATTTTTGAGTGAAAATCAAACTAGTATATTGAACATTTTTTAAAAATTAATTTTGTTAGCTGGAAGTTTAGCTATTCTATTTTTGCTAATAATTACGCTTTTTTGGTGAAACATTAATTTTTCTTACTGAAAATGCGAGTATTCCGGTCTTGTTGGAGAAATTCATACTTTTGGTTGAAAATTCAACAGTTTGGTCAAAAATTCAATTTTTGAACTGAAAAATTCACAATTCCATTTTTGTTAAAAAACGCTAGTTTTTTGGTTCGAAAGTTCATTATCCTGTTTTCAATTGAAATAGTGCATCTCTTTTGGTTCACAATTTTATGATTTTGAAAATTCAAATGTCTTTTTTAGAAAATTCATCTTTTGGCTTGAAACTTCAATATTTTGGATAAAATTTTCTGCAACTGAGGAAAATTATTTTTTTACGAAGTAGTTGATATTTCAACAACAAAGATAATATTTAAAGCAAAGAGATTCATTAAGAAAAAAACAGCATCAATGTAGTAAAATGTTCAATTAAAGAAATTAATTTTTGTTCAAAAATATGACTTTGAATAGTTGAAAATTCAACTGAAGATTCCTCAATTTAGTGGAAAATTTATTTTTTGGTTGGAAGTTAAACTGTTTAACAGAAAATAATTGTACTCTGCTGAAAAATTGTTTTTTTTTTCAGTCAAAAATTATTACTTTTCTTGCTCGAAAATTCTAATATTCGCTGAAAATTTATTTTCGTAGTTGAAGAATCATAGTTTCAGTTGAAAATTCACTTTTAACTAAAAATTCAAGTATTTCATTTTTAGTTCAAAATTTATCTCATTTGGTTAAGAAGAAAAGGAGTTTTTTAATTTTGTTATAAAAATATTTATTATCATATTAATTAATATAACAATTAAAATTTTTGAATAAATTGAAATAATTAGAAATAAGAGAAAGATGAAAGTAGGCCACAAAAAATAATGTCACGTTTGTTTTCTAAAAATATGATGTTGTTTTCAAAAATGTGATGTTTATTCACGAAAATGTATTATCGTCGAGACTGAGTTGCATTCAAAAGAATCTGGAACAAACGGTTTCCGTATTGAATGTTTTTGCAAATGGCAAAAATAAATAATCAAATATGAAATAATAAATTGAATAAAAAATATTGTTCAGCAAATAAATGTATTATTTATTGTTTTTTTTTCATAATATGACCGTTTTTCAGTTTCCCATATTCTGAAATGGTATAATTCGAAAATTTTCCAGTCGGCAATTTTATTCACTGAATAATTGTATTTCAAATATTTTCTTTTTCGGGAATTTCAATATTTTCAATAATTAATTAATAATTGCATGGAAAAGAATAAAAAATTCCGAGGAAGGAAATTCCGGCGCTGTGGAATTCCCGAAAAAGAAAATATTTAAAACAAAAAATTTCCGAAATAATAAAATTGCAAAAATTTGAAAATTCCGAGTTTGCAAATTCCCGAAGAATGAAATTCGCGACAGAAAATTGCCGGATTATAAAACATCCGACACTGACAAGTTCTCGACATTGGAAAACTTCCAAATTTAAATAATTAAAGAAAAAGAATATAATTTTATATAATTATTATAATTTTTCGTATTTTTTGCCCGCCAATATTTTCAATTTTTTTGTTCCATAAAATTTAGAGCTTGTTTATAAATAAGTGAAAAATAATGTCTGAGGGCTAAATAATATTTCAGCCTTTTATTCGTATTTTTAAAAATAAAAACTATACGAACTATATGAAATTAGGTCACGGCACCTCCGAAAACTTTAGGTATTTACAAGGTTTTACAAGCTTTTGAATGAAAAAATAAAAAATATTTACAAATTCGATTTCCTGAATCTTGCTTCACTCGCATTGAGAACAATAAATTTGTATAAAAAAAGTCATCTTGAGACTTTCGTGTATATTTAATGTTGATTTTATTTAATTTTTAGAACGTATAAATATAATATTTCTAGGTTTCTTGCGAAAATTCAAAAATATTTCTGAATATTTTATATAAGCCGAAAATGTATCTAGAAAGTTTCTAAACAAGTTTTTTTATTTTACAGGATTTTACAAAATTTGAGAAAAATTCGATTCATCTCAGGACTTGTAGTAATTTAAACTGACACTAATTGTGCCTTCAATAGCTTAAGAATGTTCTCGGTTCTTTTCAACAATTTCGGAAATTTCTCCATATTTTAAATTAATTTCGAAATTTTTTTACATATTTTGTACATACTTACATATGTTATTACATATTTTTTAAAGAATTGAAATAATTTTTTTAATTTTTCTGAAGTCTTCTGTAATATTCTAATACAATTAATTTAGAAAGAAATCATTTCATATTTTCTTAGGAATCTTCGAAAAATGTAGTTCCTTTGAATAATTTCAAAATTCTTGAAAACCTTTTGCATTTTTTTCGAAATCCTCAAGAATCTCTATTTTGCTTTCAATTTTTCGAAATATTTTCAAATTTCAAATCATTTTTTAATGTTCTAATAACTTCTATATATCTTTTTTAAATGATCTGAAATTTGGTGCAAGTTTTGAAAAAATCTTTCGAAACTAGAAAATTGCCCTAAAGCTTTCCAGATTATTTTTTGATAATTCAAAAAATGTTTCGAAATATTTTAAATATTCTCTTTGGAATAATAAAAAAAAAGCATTTAAAGTTTTTCGAGAAATCTCAACAAAGTCTCTCGAAATCTTTAAAAATTTATCGGATAATACGAATTTTCAACAAAATATGTGAATCTTCAGCCAAAAAGTTACATTTTCAAGCAAAGAGATAAATTTAAAAATTTTTTAACATTTGTTGATTTTATCGCTCAGTCGAGTAAAGCAAGGATAACACCAATTTCATTAGAAATTGTGTATCGTGAGTTGAAATTAAGGAAACTCCCTGAACAAATTGATTTTTGAAACCAATTGGTGATAATTTTATTATTTCCTATGGATAGTGTTAAGTTAACGAGATAACATGATAATTTAAGTTAAAAAAAAATTTTCTCAATATTTTTCATAACAATGTCAGCAGCTGCAGCAAAAATTAGTGAGCCCATTGGGAGACCAAAAATTTGTCTATAAAAAACAGTTGTGTATTTACGATATGAAGATTGTAGGCAGAAACTGAGAGCTGCATTAAAATCTTTTTTTTTCCAAGAAAGTATGTTCTCTTGGTTTTTGCCATTTTTCTTCATAGAATTCAGGATCATTTTCCAAGCTAAATTTGTGTATGTAGAAGTTGTGTTAAGAGATATAATTGTGTAATCATTTGGAACATTACTTTTGTTAATTTTTTCTTCAAAATCCCAACAGTTTTCAAGGTGGTAATCAGTTTTGCCTACAATTTTTTTTAGAGATTTGGCATCGGAACGCATAGCTTGAGTATGAATTATACAATCATCTGAAGTTAAGAGGATCATTTTGACGTCGCGATATATTTTCTCATTATCCTATTTGCAAAAGTATTCCATCGTGGATGATTGAGATGACCTGGATCTTGAAGACTTAGATCATGCGAGCAGTTACCAGATTTTAAAGCATGTGAAATTTCCGAAAGATATTTCTGATTTTTACTCAATATTTTCAGAATTTCATCAGTAATTGTAGGTTTTTCTGAAATTCATCGTTTGGAAGGAAACTACAGGAAGCTGTTCACATCCAGAAAGCGTAGACCCAATAGGCTCTGAAAATGATTTGCGACCAGATGTTACACCATCTACGTGATTAAAAAGAATTCGCAATGGAAGTTTATCAAAATAAAGTAGACAAATGATTCATTGAAGGGACCTATCAAGCTTTTCTTCAATTTTGCGAATAATACAAGGCTTCCTTCCTGTGTTAACAGCAGTTTGATCCAACAACAAGAAGTCTACTCCACCATCCGTTAATTTTGTTTTCCCCAAAATCGAATGAATATTCCCAAATGTCTTCCGCGATTCCAGATTTTGGACTTACGTGAACTAAACACCGAGAATTGGGGTTTCCGACAAAGAGAAATATGCTCCTCAATGAGAATTTTACGATAAAACTTCTGGTCTTGAAAATCAGTTAGAGTTTTATCCTTTCGACCATCAAAGTACAGACCTAGAGGTGGCGATTTCTCACGAGCTGCTTCTATTAGATCTTCTTGGACTTTGTTTTGTTCTCTTCTGATTTTGTTTTTATCTTTAATCAGAGACGGTTCAAGGATATTTGCATTGAATTCAGATGACTCGATAAGTGCCAAGAATCGGGAACTGACGAGAAGAGTTCATTTTTTAATTTTCGGAAGGAACATACTCTTCTTCTTTGTCCCTAATTTCTGAGTCAGATTGTGATGAACCTTTTTTTACCTCTAGTATGGATGAAGAACCTGAACCCTCGATATTATCATCAAGAGAATATTTACTTTTTTGCTTAACAAGACTAAGATTGTCACAATCACATCTTCTCATTCTTTCTTGCTGTTTTTTGATTCAGGAACATCTGCTTAAGCAATTTTCCCCAACCATGGACCCCTTCAATAAAAAAAGGAGCCTGTCCGAGTATGGGTACTTTCTTATCTATTGGGCATTTGCAATTTTTAAAATCAGCACACTCGCATGCAGCAACGTTGGAAAGCTTTTCCGCTGATGCCTTGAAATCGGCAAATTTTCTTTTGAATGATGAAATTTTTCCAGTAAATCTTGACAAATTCTTAGCATCTACATATTGCTTGTGACAATTATTCATCATTTAAACTACTCGGGTATGTGACACTATTGGTATAGATGCTTTTATATACATAATTATGTCAACACAATACTCCGTCCAGTGATAAAAATGCATCTTCCGATTTTTAAAAGCAAATTATTTATAACAAAGAGTATGAAGAGAGAATGAAAGTCATTAATTGCCAAATTATTGAATAATTAATTCAACAAAACGCTTATTTTGTTTATGCTTTTTATTAACCTTTTAATGCTTTGTTTATTAATTATGCCTTTTATACTCTATAGTAATCCATTCGCCACTAATATTTTATTAAATATTAAAGAATTCAAAATGAATTTAAAACACTTCCAGACGAATTAAACACAAACTGAAAACTTAATAAATATCCATTGAACTGAATAGAATTATTAATTTAATTTAAAAGAATTCAGGTAAATTAACGATATTCGAAAGAGATAATAAGAGAATTTTGAATGCATTAGTAATAATTCAGGGTCAATTCAAATTAATTGCAAACCCGATTTGAAAATGTCTGCAGATCTGTGAAAACCTACAAAATCCCTCTGTGATCAAATTCCTTAAAGTCCATTAAAATATTATAAAATCACGTGAAATTTTATGAAATTTTATAATATTTTCCTGAATCCTGGAAAGTTTATGAAAATACCTTGAGAGCTTTTAAGATTCATTCAAATCATTGAAATCTTCGGAAATCTCATAAAATTGATTTAAATATTCTAAAATATATCGAAACATTCCAAATCCTTCGAAACCAATTGATTATTACGTAGAATCTTTTGAAATACTCCTAAAGTTTTTAAAGGATTTAAAGGATTTAAAAACTTTGGAAACCAATTGAAACATTTTAGAGCTCTTGAAAATGCTTTAGATCTTTCGAAATACCATGAATAATCCAAATTCTATGAGTAACATTAAATTACTGAAATCAATTTAAAAATTCCTGGGAACTTTCAAAATACAATATAATACAAGCACCCTAAAATATTTCCAATCCTTTGAAACTCTTGCAAATGATTGAAATCCTTTGATTCTTTAAAAATCATTCGAAACTTTTTAAAGCTTATGAAAATGTCTTGAGATCTTTGAAAATACTCTAAAATTTCTCAAATCCTTTACCATTTTTTGAAATCCCTCAAAGTTATTGAAATCTCTCTCCTTGAATATGTATTTTGAGTATTTTAAAATTACTTCAAAGTTGAAACTTTCTAAAGCTGTAGAAAATGCCTTGAAATCTTCTGAAATACTCTAAAATATTTCCAATCCTCTGATATCAAATAAATTACTGAAATTAATTGAGAAATCCTAGGAATCTTTAAGAATAATCTAAAATTTTTCAAGTCCTCAAATTTATTTTAAAATTCACTGAAATCTTCGGAAATCAATCACTGAAATCAATTGAAAATTCCTTGGCTTCATGAAATTTCGTAAATCTCTTTGAAGTCAAATGAAAATTTAAAAAAAAACCTAAGGTATTTCAAATCCTTCGAAATTCCTTCAAATTATTCAAATGAAAAAATTCCTTGGATTCATGAAATGTCTCAAATGTCTTTAAAATCGAATAAATGTTTTTTTAGTAACCTGAAATATTTCAAATCCTTCGAAATTCCTTGAAATCATTAAAATGAAAAAAATCCTTGGAGTCATTAGAAATTACTCTAGGATATTGCAAATCCTTGGAAATCAATCAAAGTACTGAAAGCAAATGGAAATCCTTGGAATCTTCAAGAAACCTTTTAAAGTTCTCAAATCCTTTAAATCTTTTTCAAATTCCTTCAGATTGTTCAAATGTCTTGAAAGTACCTTGGATTCTTTTGAAATACCCTAAAATATTCATAATCATGAAAAAATCCTTCAAAAATCCTTTTAAATCAATTAAATTAGTAAAATCAGTTGAAAATTCATTGAAATCGGTTAAAATATCCAAAACTATTTCAAACCCTTTAAAATCTTCTGGCTTTCATTGAAATTATTGACACCTCTCTCAAATGCCTTGGATTCTTTTCAAATGCCCTAAAATATTCCCAATCTTTTAAAATTCCTTCAAATTATTAAAATAAATAACGAATTTCCTGGAATCTACTGAAATTCTGTCAAACATTTTTCTGCCATATATCAATTTGAAATCTTTTAGAATCAATTGAAATTGTTTAAATCCTCTGAAATCATATCAAATTATTGCAATCAATTAAAAATTCCTTAAAATCTTTTATAATACCTCAAAATATTTCAAATTCTTCGAAATCTTTTGAAATTGCTTGCGATTGTTTCAAGATCTTGAAAATTGCTTGGATTGAAAAATAATACCTTACACTGTCTAAACTTCTTTGAAATCTCTTCAAATTTTCGAAACCAATTCCTTAAAGTATCGGTGTTTTTTTAAATATGAGTGCCCCTTAAGAGCGTAAAAATGCCTAATTTGAACATCTTTTTGAATCATTAAATTTTTGATCTGTAGACATACACATATCTCTGACATACTTCCATTCAAACCGAAAAAAAAATTATTCGAATTTATCACTATAAGGAAATGGAGATTTTAATCCTATTGGGAAGCAGAACCGAAACGTACACGAGTTGCGCAAATGATATTCAATATCCTAAATATAATTAAATTATAATTGAAATCACAGTTACAGAGCGTAAAAATGATTAATTTAAAAATTTCTTGTTTACGGGAAAAGCTTGGAGACAGACTACCATCACAATTGAGGTTACGGTTCATTACTCGCCTTATATATTTCACGTATTTCTCCTCTTACAGACTTTACAGTGCAACGGTTGGTAACGCTGAGGGCATTACTAAATACGAAAAAACGCGTGCCGTATTATCGAACTCGAACTACGATTCGATTCTATTACTATTTCCCACAGTGATCCCGAAAAGACGACCTTGACATGCGCATTAGGGTGGGCCGAATTTCACGAAAGTTTCCGAATCGAATCGTAATAGCGCGAAAAAATTGCTACTCGTCGCCCTGATCACAATTAATTTTTTTTTTTTTTATCGGACCATATCTTCCGGTCGCACATCTCGTTCAAAGTTTCAAAAAATCATTAAAAATTCAACACGTTTTGGGATATTTTCCTAGTAAGTTATAGTGATCGGATTTCGTTCAAAATCGGTATGTGACCTCTTCTAAATGTCCTTTGACTAAGAAAAACATTCCCCTCCCCAGTCCCCTCTCCTGTGAGGGTGGAAGGAGAGGGGGGGGGGCAAATATCGTAAAATAGAACCATTTACGGTCGTTGTTTTCCTCGTGTGAAGTGTGCAGCTCTTCGCCCGCTCTTAGAAACTTTTTTGCTTATGAGAGCGACTCAGAACTCACCACTTGAAGGTGGCTGCACTGTGAGTTCCACCCACGCCCTACCCAACCTCTCTACTGCCTGTGTGTGGTTTGGAAAGGGGAATGTTTCTGGTGGTAATGTAGGGAAATATTTCTTGGCAATGATGTCACTAATGCAATCTTCATCTTACTCCTCAGGGAGAATAGGAGGACAGGTAAGTTTAACTGCACTCCAGTCAATTATTTCCGTGTAGTCTGTAGCTTTGAAATTAATTTGTGGTACTTTGAATTGTCCTATAGTTTTGTGGTTATCTGTCAGTTTTGCTTTCAGGATATGTCTCCACCCAAGTTCTCTGATACCATGTCGAGGATCTGTGATCATTGCAACCAGCAGATTTTCTGGATGGGCAAAATATACGTTGGTTTGGATGAGAGTATCAACAACACGTCTATAAGATGGTCTGGTAAGTACCTTGACAGCTGAATTGCTTTATACAAATGTTTAGGTCCATCTTCAAGAAGTGGGTTTATTTTTATAGTGAACCACAATGGTGCATAAACTTTCAGTATGAAAGTTGTAATGTGGATTAGCTCTGCTGAAGGTTTTTGAGAAGATATAAAGAATCGAAGATACCTATTGGCAGCAGTCAGCCAAAGAGAGTGATGCAGAGGCCCTGGTTCACGATTTGCAAGATCTGGCTGACAGGTGCCAAAGCTGATAGCTTGACATATCTCGAACGAGTAATGTTGGTCTTTACTAAGAATTTTGGTGTCGATTTCAGGAAGATTGCACTCAATTTTCCGGAAGGATACCACAGGCATTTTTTCGCAATGTTTCAGAATCTTGCCAATAGTTCCTGAAAAGCTTCTTGGTCCCTCAGTTTTGCCATCCAGTTTTTCAACTGAGTGTCTCAAAGGTAGTTAATTGAAGTGTAGAAGGCAAACAGACCACTGAAGAGGTCGTTCAAGGGATAACTCTAAAATTCTAATGACACCCCCTTTCCAGCCAGTATTAGTATTCGTACCGTCACTTCCAACGTTGCGAACGTCAGATTGGTCGATACCTTTAGCATTAGCTTCATCAAGAATACTAGAGGCAATATCCTTGGCAGTTTTTGAAATGGGTACAGTGTGAAAGAGATAGACGGAGCCTGGTTCCTCAATTACTGAAATGTGCTACTCTTTCGTCAGTTTCCTATACTTTTTAAAGTTTTTCGTCTTAATTACAAGAGTGTCATCTGAGCGCCTATCGAAGTATAGGCCTCTAGGATGTACGTCAGCTTTCTTTAACTGCTCATTCCTTAAGTTACTCCGAACTAGAGACTTCGCCCGCCTCATTTTGTTTTTGTTCATAACCAGTGATTTGTTTGTTTCAGATATTAAGCCCAAGTCGGAGAGAATACTGGAGGCGATAGCTGCCGTTGCCCTGTGTGATACACCGTACCTGTCGCCAGCAAGAGCAGTATTGGCAAGCACTGTTCTCATTTAAGTCCCAGAGGGTGATTTGAAGTTAATATGAAACTCTGTGCCTTTTTTTTCGTGAACTTTATCTGTCTCTTCTGTTTCAGAATCTGAGGTAACGTTGGCTGTAGTCTTGGAAGAACTAGCACCCTCTTGTCTTATTTGTTTTGCTTTCCTTGCCAGCCTCTTTTTAATCTGTTCACTCTCCTTTTGGTCAACTGTTCCTATCATGCCAATTCTGTGATGCCGCTGTGCGTAATGAAATTTCCTCTCTATCACAGAAACTTTCCTGTTGACAGGGCAAGAACAGTCGATTGCAACCAGTGGATCACAGGTACATTTATCTATTGTTCTGTTACAATCACACTGAAAGTTCATTTTGAACTTGCAGGAACATACATAATAAATTTAAATTTAAAATTTAGAATTTA